>JABCPU010000327.1:0-75955 GCA_016800925.1 Suillus spraguei | reverse complement strand
GCGCATCACTAGTGCTTGAGTGACCCTTGCCAGGAACCACAAACCCGCTTGGATGTACAAGATTGCCATCCTTGTCGTAGTGCTCGACAGGGATCTTGGTGACAAGGCGGCGTGTACTAGCCACAAGGTCGTCGCCAAGAATAGAGTCTGAGAGGTGTTCCATAAGTGCAGACTCCTCATGCTTGCGTCTTTTCACGGCTTTAGTTTGTCGGGTCGGATCGTGGATAGCTTCTTCAGCAGCCGTGACATCAAGACCAGCGGTATCAGTGGCAGAAGGAGAAGTGGTAGACGGCGTGACAGGTGATTTCATTAGCTTGTCCGCCTGGCGCTTGCGATCTTTCTTGTGCTTGATGTAAAGTTGGGAACGATGTGTTCTTCGTTGTAAGACTCGGAGGGATAGGGGCAACGGGTCGATGAGTGGAAGGCTCGGACTTGTTGCACAGTCGTAGTGAGCTTGGGTAGAATAAATTTTTCCTTGCTGACGGGTATTTCAAACCCCTTGTTCTCGCTGCTGAATGCTACTACATCCTCAGCCTCGCATTGACTGTCTTCAGTAATCCCCTGCGCAATCTCCTTGGGATCTTCCCCAGGATTCCACCACTTAACACGCTTTGGACGTGTTTGCGCTACCCAGGGCCAACGGGCGTTGTCCATAGTTTCAACTGCCGGAGAAAGGGCAGAATTATATTTGGCAAGGACATCCGGGAAATCGCATTCACGGCAGACGCCGACAACATGCTCAATGGAGTCAGCACGTCCTACACCATGCTTGGTTAAATGGCGGGCTTCGAGAAGGTAAACGGTGTGAGGGACATAAGCTGCAGGAGAGGGCGTTTCGTAAGACCTCTTTTGTTCATGGTAGGGACCGTCCTTTGACCAATACAGAGCGCGTAGGTCACGGGGCGGGTAAAACCTCCCATGTACCTGGTGAAGAGAAGAATGGTCAACACCGAGGGAAAATATTAGCACGATGAGGAAATATACGACAAAGCGAAGATAAATGGAGACCGCGTGCCTCAAGGTCACGCGGACGATAATGGTTCCAGGAATAACGTCAATGACATCATGAAGCCACGCCAGCAAACTAGCCATTGGCACAGTATCCGTGGTTCTCGTGCGGAATACATGGACTAAGGAAGAACGATGCAGCAAAGATACTCACGTCTTGACCGGAGTCAGTGCCATGGTTATGTCCATACGCTCGTCTCTCTCGGCCTTCTCGATGCGACGCCTTATGATGCGTGCCTGCTCTTCTGGCGATATGGGTGGATGTACCGGTGATGCGCCATGAGCACCCTTTGTGCCCTTGCGAGGCTTGGTTGTGCTGGCATACCGCTTGGAGATTCGCGGAATCATGGTAGTGAAACGAGAGGGGCGTCTTAAGATATGATGGATATGTTGACCTGTTGTGGTAAGTAATGTCCTCCTGTGCTCAAACCATATGATTGTCAGCTTTTGGTGCGATCTTTGTAGTAAGACCCACCAGCTGATAGTAACTAGTTGTTCGAGAGAACCAAGCTAACTTGGCGATGAGAAAATATAGGTTATTTAGGTTTGTTTGGGATATCATCCGAGCCGGGTCCAGTAGTAACCGAGGCTCCTATTTGGGTACTCCAAAGGCATTTTAGCTAGAGGGAGACCGAATGGCAGGGTAGAATAAAGTACGGTTCCTTGTGCACATTAAGCTCCTTTATGTGCGATCTAGCGCCAAATTGAACGATAACAATTACTGTCGAATGTCAACCGAAGCGGAGTCCATTTCCCTTTTTGCAGCAAACAAAATTCCAACTAGAATGAACTATCCGACTGGATTGTGACCCAGCCGTGGAGTTCGGCGAGGAACACTAAACGAATCGAGCGAGATAACAGGACGAAACTGTGTTATAATGCATTGTATCTAGTGGGTAGATGGCGGTAGGTAAGAGACTCGAGTCTAGTATTTTATGACGCAGTTTGGTGGAATATGAAGGGAAGAATCACATGACGGTGATTTAGTAAGCACGTAGTAAGCGTCCAGCTTACATGGATCTCCGTTGAACTTCTACAACATATATTCTTGCTCATCTTATACGATATTCCAGCAAATCCCAGTATATTTTCATTTGGAGACACATGCATCTCTGCCGATGTTGCTAGTCCTCCCCTACTTTTCACCCGCGTGTGTCGCCTCTGGCGAGATATTGCACATTCAACGACTGAAATCTGGTCGCGTATCCATGGCTCCGCCCATACAAATCAGGAGCGGATTGTCGACTGCTCGAAATACTGCTTTCTGCAAGGGGGTGTTGGGAAACAGTGGCTATCATGTCACCTGCCATTCATAACTGGTGTGATAATGTTGATACATCCCGGTTGAGAACATTGAAATGTTTCCTGCGAGAGTTCAGGAGATTTAACGCACCAAGTCTCCGTTACCTACACATCTTCAATCGAAGTGATTTTCCTGCCAGACCCGCTCCTATCTGCAAAGATATACGTCATCTCCGCCTTCAACTCACTTCCGTCAACGCTGTACGCTTCACTTCAGCATCTGGAGACCATGGTGGTGGATGATTATTCCCTAGGTTCTGGTGATAGAATTGACACAGTCACACAATCTCATCTTGAATCAATGACTTTTCCCCCTCACTTCGAATCGGCAGGAATCATCGACATATTCGATGTGGTTCCATCTCCCAATGTTGCAAAAATTGACGGTGGTGGTGGAATAACTGAAACCACCGGAAATTGAATGCATTATGGCGGCTTTGGTGGTGGTAACTTGCCACGAGCCGACGGTAGACTTGGAAGATGGTCACACCGCCAAACGAAGTTGATATGGATATCGTCGATCCCTTGCTCTCGGTCGCGAAGGAGGTTACTATTTGCGGGAAAGTTTCTTGACTTGCTGGAAATCTTGCCTGGCCAGAAATATTGCCCGCAAGTCAACGAACCCCGCTAGGCAGCACAAATGAAGAGGGGATTAAAGCTCCTGTCAGGAGGGCATCTGTATTGTATTAGCTTCCTCATCAACGATTATAGATTGGCGATGCAAGTATGACACGAGGGTATAAATGAGACTGTCTAATTATGCAGTTTGTGATTGAACAACATAATACTCGCTAGTTTGAGCATCGATGGATGCAGCGTCTTTGGGCGGGTCAAACTAGATGAGACATCTCGGCGACACCACATTGTGTGCAAGCATTTGTTCTGGCAGCAAATGTCTGCGACCATAATCAAAGTTACTACCAGTTGCGGCATCGATAAGACAACACAATAAAATGGGTACACACCTCAACGGCTACTGTCCATACCTCTTCTTGGGCGAACATATCCATATCCTACTGTCACGTCGTTTCTTGTGTTTTCTGGTTCAGGTCTCAGTAATACTGCCCAATCGCCATCACGCATGTGCCCGGTCGAGGAAGTTCTACTAGCGTGTCATTGTCAAAAATGTTCAACATGAGCAATTCCATCCTCGTTCGATCGTTCACGGCGACTGCCCTCGTAGCTGTACCTCCTCGAATCGGATACGTTGCTTAGTGACGCCAACAGGTCTTGAAGATCGCGCAATTCTTTCGGGATCATCTTTGATGGAGAGACATGTGTCGGTTGACCTTCGAAGCGGAATACTGAAACTTTCTTTTCGTATTCGTCTCGATTTAACAAATGCATCATACCGGAGAAAGAGTCAGAAATAGTGTGGACATATCTAGTAATTCCTTTGTTTGCCTTGTAGCCGGTACCACGACAGAATCGGACAGCTGATGGTGCCTACGAGCCTGAAGGTTGAGCTACTAGGAAGCGGGAATTGGTACAACAGCACCGGAGTCTGACGTGTAATAGATACCCTTCGTCGGGACCGAAATAATCTACTTAGTGATACCCGGCGAAGGGAGTGGTGGGGCGGAGTGTCCATGTTGTCTATGTAGTTTGTTCTGAATCTAATAATAGCTTACTTAACTTATTTAGGCTGTGCCAGGCGCCGTGGAATTAGTACAATCCGATGTTTTACTTCTCCAGGTTCAAAAGCCGCGTCTTCACGACGCCCATCATACACTATCGTGACCAGTTACTATCTAAGCCCCGTTGGAAAGAACATGCGTCGCGCACAGATTCTCTGTTTCATTCCCTTCACTGATATTCATACATCCAATGATACACTACACTATTTCATTCTCACTTACTAACAGAGGTCCTCACCATGCTCCTCTCGTACCATTCCCTCTCGAACTCAATCGCCCTCTTGATCGTCCCTTGACGTGCGCCACCCATGCTGTTCACCATCGAAGAAGTGCGCCTCAACATGCCCCTTGTTTTTTAATGACGCCATCAATGATAGTCCACGATTGTGCAGGCGGAACAACTTCATCATCATTGCCTTGAAGAACCTTGGAAACATGATCTACCCATCAGAACGCACTTTTCATCAACACATAAACTTACGAGCAACGGTGTCTCAATTCTCGAAGAAAAATACATTGGACTCCGGTCATGATAGACATCTGGTATCTCTTCCTTCGTACCGCCGAGAAGCTTTGTCATGTACAGAAGTTCGAATTTGTGTGTATCGTCTGCAAGCAGCTCTAAGTTTGAGATCCCATAGTTGCTCGTGGCACTCGCGAAAAACTTCGTCTTGCTTGCCGCAGAGGAGGTGAGAGAAATAGAGGCAGGACAGTATATCCGCCTGAGCTCCCGCCGCGGATCGCAGTGCGCTGGGTGTCGATGAGGAACGGAGTTCGGGCGATTGGACTGCTTCGATGCAGTCGCTCACGTCGGCAATACCCCAGTTCCCTTTGAGGCGCTTCCCTAGTCACATCTTCAGTACTGCTCCATGTAAAGGACGATGATAAACATGAACGTACACATATGCACGTCCGTAGCACGAAGAACCACTATAGTTTATATCCAACCTGATTGATGAGTATGATGATCATGTAAGTGCATCAGGACCTACCAAGCATATCCTCTGCTTGTGAAATACTGCTTCAACCAGTTCAAATTCTGGGTTTCTAATCCTGTGGGGCCACCGTGTACGCCAAGCACACAGGGAGGCTTTTCGTTTGGAATGCTCGAACCCGCATACGCTGGGTTTTTTGGAGCGTAGTACACGGCATACACAATCTTGTTATCTGCCAGTTTGAGTTCAAGAGGGGTTGGAAGCGAAATGATGCCCTCAGGAAACGGTGCAGCGGACATCAATGCCGTAGATTTGAGTACCTGAAAATCGGGCGCGAATGATGATCCGGTAAGAGTACAGAGCATAGCAGCGCCAGGGGCATTGCTTTGCAATCCCGTGAATACAAAGGTATAGTCCGACACGCGACGGACATGTTCAATGACTACAAAGTCGAACGATTCGTTTTTGATCTCATTGTAGGATCCTGTGGTGATATCAACAACATACAGGACGCTTCGGCCGCCTCGCCATGCAACACAGATAGCTTTTGTGCCATTATCGTCAAGAGACGCAAATGGGTAATTTCCAAGCGTCCAGGGTGGCATGCAGAAGTCTTGTTGCACAGCAGACGAGAGGACTGGTTTTGTGCGCGCCTGAGTGCACACCCATAGGTTTGCGAACCTGTTTCCCTCTTCTCCTTCATCAGATGTGAAGAGAAGCTTGTCGTCGGAGGCCCACGAGGGGTAACATGCGCTGATTGTGCTAGCACTACCGGCTACCAGTTTTGTGTTGCTGAGGCTAAGTGCATGGGTAGTGGGGTTGTAATAGACGTCAGCCACGTAGAGCTGTCCTCCCTCCCAAGGCATGTCTGGGTGCTCCCAGAATTGCCATGCGAGCCTATCGCCAGAGGGGGAGAAGGTTGGCGCTGCATAAAACTCTCTTTGTGCATTCTCAGTGCAAACCAAGGATGTGACAGTCGTAGCTGTGGAATTGATAACGCAAAGAGAGTTGCGCACAGTTTGCGGCGTATCGTGGGTATGGTCCTCTAAAATTGCGACGACTAGGTCAGTGTGGACTGGGTGCACACAGAAATCTGCGTAACGATAAATCTTCTTCGGATCCTCTGTACATGGAACGTTAGTACGGTGTTGTAGTTCGGGGTATTAAAATAAGCACCTGGTGTGATTGGTTTGATCTTCCCATCTTTCGCAGCATAGACAAGGAAGTCCGCGAAATTTGAAGAGTACACAGTCCCGTTATAGGCGATAGCAGCAGCTCCACCATACTCATGAACGCGCGTGCGTGCATTGAAATTTTAGCGAAGACTTCACTTTGAGTCTTGTTGCTCAGAAGCACGTATCGACCACCCTCTGATGCACGCTGTTCGATGTAGTAGATATCTTTCGTGATCGGGTCTACAAATATGTCGCTCATAGAGATGCTCTACGGTGCGTGTCATTTCGGATGCTACCAAGCGATCGAGAACGATTTGGAGAACATACATCCTCAGCGATAGCATCAGCTGTGATAGGGGACTCCCAAAGGCCGTATGGAGCATATTTTTGAGACATTGCAATAAGCGTTGTGATAGTAGCGCTTAGTAGATTGGATGGCTGTGTGGGAGAGAGGTGGAATCCACAAAAGCGTAGGTACCTGTTATATATTTATGACTAGGACCAGTGGATAGGCACACATTGCACCGCACATGCACTATGCCGCAGCATTTATAAAAAATAGGAAGAATCAATTAGAGTTCCGCCACTTCAAGTGCGCAGAGTACTACCGTCAATACTACGTGCCGTTGAGTTTGTGCCAGGTTGCTTGCCGTGATGTTTGGATCTAAGGCTTTTGACAAACAACTGCTTCATTCACGATCGTTCACAAACGGATTTTTCATTTTTGGATTTCTGTTTTACATAATTCGATGTCCTTCCGCCCGACGCTTCCTTTGCACAAGAAGTCGAGCACAGCATGGCTAGCACGACAATCCGTGACCCTTTTGTCAAAGCGCGCCTCTCCTCACCATCATCTTACCGTTCACGCGCTGCTTACAAGCTCATCGAGCTGAACGACAAGTGGGGGCGCTTTCTCTCACGTCCTAGCGTGCGCAGTGTCGTAGACCTTGGTGCAGCTCCGGGCGGCTGGAGCCAGGTTGTCGCGGAAAATTTTGGATGGACCTTGAGGCGGCAGACAATGCGGAAGATTTTGGGTTACGCGAAGAGACGAAGGTGCAGAAACGTGGTTCCTGGAGCACCGTACCTGTGAACAAGACTACCGGGCGAGGAAAAATCGTTGCACTGGATCTGCTCCCGATGATGCCAATACCAGGTGTGCAGACACTACAAATGGACTTTCTAGCTCCAGGTTCGGCGTGTATTGTACGGGATGCGCTGAAGAGTTCACGGAATCCTGAGGGGACAGCGGATATCGTGCTGAGCGACATGGCTGCAAATTTTTCGGGCAGCAAAATTCGGACTCGCAAATGAGTTTGGATATCTGTCATGCAGTCTTCGATTTCGCAAAAGGTGCATTAACTGTTAGGGGCAGTGGATGAACGAGGGAAAACGTCCTGTGGCGGATACTGCTGTATGTCCTCCATTGTCCGGAAGACGAGTTGCTCACATATATTTTCCAGGTTGAAGCATTTCGCTCATCCATTACTGCAAGAGTTCAGAAAGGAACATCTGGAACCTAACTTCCACCTCGTGCATTATATCAAGCCAGATTCAAGCCGCGCTGACTCTGCAGAAGGTTACTGGCTGTGTCGCGGTTGGCTGGGTAGGCCTAACCGGTATCATTTGGCAGCACTTCATCGCTCCCTCATCACAAGTCAGGTGCATGCGCAAGTCAGTTTCAGCCTGTGGGGCCAAATATCTATCATCAACTCTTGCAATTCCGACTATATTCATTTCCTCCCAAACTCCTTCCCCTCCTCTTTACTCACCAGACAAACTCTTGTGTGTTCCTCGAACTACAGTCTTCCATTGCAAGACAGAGGCTCCATAATCGCACTGACACTTCTGCTAACCCAGACCTCGACCAAGTAGTTATGCAGGCGACAGCACGATCCATACATCAGGTCGCATGCATCTCGTCACATGGCACATATACATAAGTGCGTGTAATAGTTTACATTTGAATCATATCGTAGACCTAGGAAGCAACAAGCTGCAGTAAACATATTACGCAAATCCTACACCATATGAGCGCCATCCTTGGTGTCATAACTTTCGCTCAACAAACCGAAACTGCACAAGTAAGAATAAGATATACAAGGCTTATGCCCCAAAGCCGTAGAGCGTGCGCCCAGAGCGCTTGAGAGCATACACGACGTCGAGCGCTGTCACAGTTTTCCTAAACAGCCAGCCGTCAGCGTGAGAACCAATACTGGCCACAGCAATTAGATTATTACCTCTTGGCGTGCTCGGTGTATGTGACCGAGTCGCGAATAACCTGTAAGGAGTCAGCTCACAGCTCCACAGCCAATAGTTGGGGTGACTCACGTTCTCAAGGAAGATCTTCAAAACACCGCGCGTCTCTTCATAGATAAGGCCTGAGATACGCTTCACACCTCCACGACGGGCAAGACGACGAATAGCCTGCGGAACGTCGGATAAGTGTTGATTACACAAAAGAATAAGGACGCACGGGCTTGGTAATACCCTGGATGTTGTCACGCAAAATCTTGCGGTGACGTTTGGCGCCGCCCCTACACAAGCCCAGTTAGAATGACACTCCCTAAGAAATATCATTGGCACTTACTTGCCGAGACCCTTTCCACCTTTACCGCGTCCAGACATTATAGTTTATAGTGTGTATGTGTAGTGTGTTAGATGAAGAGAAGATGATCACACTTGGTGGTGGCAGTGGTGGTGGTGGTAGTGGTAAGAGGGTAAACAACGCGACTCCTTTGTTGATTGGCGTGTTTATATGTAGGCACGGGTCACGTGACCTCATCATCGCGTCGCTTTCTCTTAACATAGACCTGTGGGTCCGAGCACGGACCACCTTGAAAACAAGTGCACGTCCCTGGTGCTCACTGGGCCAGGGCACAGACCATAGCGGGCACAAAAAACTCGAATTATATCTCAGGGACGGATTCAAACGAAGCCTCTATGATAATTTACAGAGAGATCTCAATGAGATAACTGGGCTTCTATGCACAGTCCTCGCGTCTGCCACGTCTACTTCCTTTCGCTCGAGTCGGTCGCCTTACTCACCGGATACGGTGGATACGTGAATGTGACTACATCACCAATAGGACGTTCGACAGACTCAGGGGTGTGACAGGCCACAGTCGCGGTATTCTTCGGAAGGCGTAGTGGGGTGCGGAAAACCGATGACACAGCGTGATCACCTGCCGAACCAGCGGCTGGTCTGAAATTCGTAGTGTCCGGCTCCGGCTCGAGTCTTGTACCAGAGTGGCTTTATCTTGCGTTTGACTCTTATGATACCCCGGGTTGATTTTTCGGATCTTCTTGTCATGAAAGTGGATTGGTTCTTCATTGGCGGGGCGCACCTCAATGTGGGACACGAGCCGACGGATACGACGCGTGCGAGTACTTGTCGTGGAATCGAGGTGCACGTTCAAGTCCTCACGAGTGGGAGGGGCTATATATGTGGACGCTAATGATACAACCGACTATATCTCGTCAGCTGATTAAATTTCTCGAGGTATTGGGGGGGAATAATACCAGTTGCAACTCCAGGGGGCTGCGACGAAGGCTGTCAGATCTAAGGTCCCAGAAGAATAAGATATAGTGCCTAGTACTCACTGAGTAGATGTTCCGAGAACTTGCCTCATCGAAAGGGTCGTTTCTGTCTCCCTCGTTGACTGATACATCTGCTCCAAACTTCTCCGAGTCAGGCTGAGTACAGGATCTCCGGTTTATGTCCTTCCTGTCTTTAACCTCCTGACCCTTATTATTCTTGAAGTACCCGTAAGCGTTGAGGGCGAGCTGGATAAAGACGATCACGATAAATAGTGTTGTATTGAAAGGTGTTATTAAAACGGCGAGTGAGCCTCTGAAGTAGCGCTGCGTGAATAGCTCAAAGGATGTTGAGGAGGTGACCGTGTGCACGAAGAGGCGTCCCGCGCGTTTGGGTTGAAATGCTGTAAGCATAATGCTAATTTGTAGCACACTATAGCTGATATATATGTGTAGGATGTATGGCGGATAATCGCAAGAAACTCTACTGAGAGTAGGAAGAAGGTCGAAGTTAAGTACGAGTTAATTTCCACCGCGTCGTGATCACGTGCCCGTTGACTTTGGTTCACCTGCAAGGCTGCAACGTTAACTTGAAGGTTCAAAAGTCTTTTCAAGCTCTAATCACGATTCGCAAAAATAGTGCGACAATCTTCCAGGTTCTCAATATTTGAGGTATCCACACTGCTGATCGAAAATCTGAATTTTGACTCGAAAGTGGCTGAGGCATACTATGCGCCGTACGAGTCTCTTCTGAGTCAAGTTGCCAACTCGCTCCAGCACAAGTGCACCCAGTGACCCAAGTCGTTTCTACGGACGCGCCATTGATACAAGGTGTACACGGCTACACATTCGCATAGCAGCGCATCCAACGGTGAGCTGAGCGCATGAACATCGTGAACCGCAATCTTCAACTCACTACACGAGTAACTAGTCTTTGCCGTAACATCAGACAGATGTCACATATTAACAGGAGCCCGTTGGTACGATGTGTCAGAATTTCGAATCTTTTTACCCTTTCAAATCTCCATCGCGTGGTTTACATCGCAAGTACTGTTCTCCAGCTTGGCATTACCTAAAAGACACTGGTGTTGCTATCAATTGGCTGTGTGGTCGATGCAACGGCCTATCAACTCCGCAAAACACTAGTGCGTGCTTCTTTGCATCACAGCCTGCGTTATCTATCACAATCGCCGGGGCAGTGTGTATGAGGAATTGGATACCGAGGACGCAAGTGGCGGGTTTGAAGGGACATCAGACGTTTATACCTATTTCGGTGATAGAAGTGTTTCATGGTGATATACATATCTCGCACGAACGCCATCGTACGTCCACCAAAACTCCACTACCCATTGACGCTAATCCCTCAAATATGACCGTGATCTCAAACGATCCCAGCTGGTGGCCGCTAATTAAGTTCAACCTTGTTTTCAACTATTTTGCAGGTTTGTGGAGAGCAAGTCAGATGATGACAGTGATGTCTCACTCTTTTCCTGTGGTTGCAGTCGCATCATTTACTGCAGTAGCATATGATTGGGTGAGTAACACAGTACTTGTTGATGATTATTGATGCCCGTAACCTATAATTTTTTTCAGTTGATGTTCGGAAAAGAGGTAGGTTAATGTTATTACCGGAGCAACTGTCCCGCTAATAATGGTTTATAGTTCGAATTGGTCTGGGTGAGTAGAGTCCCGTGCCAGAGTAATGACAAGATAACAGTTCTGTGTAGAAGAGACGTTGTTCCCTCATGTCTGTTCTATATATGTCAGCGTGCGCAGCTTCTGTCATTAGTAAGCCAGGTTGTGCTGATTTAAAATATCATAGGTGCGCTACCTCGGGATTATATATGCTGGGTATGATCACAAAGCTGACAAGATAGCACTGAGCTAACGAGCCATTTCTTATGATTAGCACCACCATGCTGTGTATGTCTCTTCACGTACACTGTTCATTTCTTCTGACCAGCAGCATACAGCTATCCCGTCACTCTCGCTTCCAGATGCAGTGAGTACTATATAATGATTCCTGCTGTTACTATCTAATGAAGTGCTAATACAGGGGTGAGTGCGATGTCCGACCACCTTGTTTGTTCCAGATAATAATTGCAACAGCTGTGAGTCTGAAGTGTTTAATACTCTGAGACTTGTCATTAACGGCCCTTCCAGGCAATATTATAGTCTTGGCATTTTTTGGGGGTCTTTTATGTAGATGCCTTGCTAGGTGGTGAGTTCTTCAGCTGAAGTATCTCGGGCTTGACTGAAAAATAATTCAAGTCATCATGATTACTCGGTTGTATGCCATGTATCAGCGATCCAGAAAGATGCTCATCATTTTTATTGCACTCTTCCTGGCTCTCACAATTGTGGGCGGGGTAATGTCCGCAATAACAAGCCGCCATACTTCAGGGGTCAGTTTTAATCACGAACAGGATATATGCGCATCACGCTCATCGAGTGAATTCCAGAGGAACTCGTACTCTCCGGCACGTATCAGTGCATTCAAAATGGAGTTGACCACCTTCTCGTTGATGAAATTTGGATACTTGGCACCGTTTGGGAGATCCTTGCGCTGTGTTTTGCTGTCTGGATTGTTGTAAAACATTTTCTTGAACTGCGAAGATCATCAACAGGATGGACCATGGGGGACTGTTTCATGTATTAATGCAAACTCACGCATTCTACTTTGCAGCGTGAGTTTGTGATTTTGAATTTGAATAACTTTTGTGCTAAAGTTCTCGGCCGCTAGCTATGCTACTGTGTCTTGCTTCAATTTTGGCTTACTATCTCCAAAGTTATCTGTATGCCCATTTATGGCCCATCCATACCTAATCACTCATCATGTCTAGGACTTTTCTTCCACGGAACTCAGGTTTATTATGGCATTTTTCAAATTACCGTGTCCCTTCAGATGTCTGTACTGGGGCCACGCCTCATCCTCAGCGTTCGAGATGGTAACGCGAAGCTCTTCACAGATCCTGACACAGGAACTGGAATTAGCACGATTGCTTTCCAGGAGCGCGCACATGACGTGTCAACTGGCGGTGATGTGTAGCGGTCCATTCTCGTTGGACCCTAAGTTACATATTTATTTTAATTTTCATCGTGGTGTTGAGTTGATGTTCCGAAGATATGTAGAAGAGATATAGATTTCTTCAGTTAAATAGATATACATGATCAAGATTCGTCGACCCATAATTCAATTCTTCCGCGGACTGCAGACCGCGGGTATGATCTTATCTGCTGCCCCATTAGGCAAAAGCGGCAGTGAACTGGAGTCATTGACTTTTGTGACTCGTATAATTCTAATTCATATTCATACCCTCAACATCGCTGGCATGGCGTCGACATTAGACGTAGAGACTCAGTACAACTTGATCACACGAAGGTTGCAAGAAGTCCTGGGCGGTGACTTAATCAAGGCCATTCTTACAGAAGGCAGATCGCCAAAGGCTTACTGGGGTACGTCTGTATACCTCTGATCGAATATGCGAACTGACGCTCCATACGTTGACCAGGTACCGCACCGACTGGAAGGCGTACGTATAACATACTTTCCAGGTTAAACCAAGCCGATAACTAAGATACTCTGTAGCACACATTGGTTACTTCGTCCCATTAACCAAAATCGCCGATTTCTTGAGAGCTGGTGTGGAAGTCAAGATCTTACTTGCTGGTACGTCCAACAGCACCCCATTTATTCGAGCAATAGTTGCTAAACAAGATTTCATAGATGTACACGCTTTCCTCGATAATTTAAAAGCCCCTTTAGAACTTGTCGCTCACCGGACAAAATACTACGAATTTGTCCTTCGCACCGTCTTCACCTCATTAGGGATACCCACATCAAAATTAATATTTGTTCAAGGTTCAGATTACCAGCTTACTCGCGAGTACAACCTCGATAATTACAGATTATGCGCAAGCGTGACAGAGCATGATGCGAAGAAGGCCGGCGCAGAGGTCGTGAAACAAGTCGAGAGTCCACTTATCAGCGGCCTACTTTACCCTGGCTTGCAGGCTCTCGATGAGCAGTACCTAGGTGTTGACTTCCAGTTCGGTGGGGTCGATCAGGTGTGTGCATCTGCGAATCAGATAATGGACCACAGACTGACGTCTCCTGATTGTAGCGCAAGATCTTCACGTTCGCAGAACTCTATCTTCCTCGATTAGGCTATGCCAAACGTGCCCACCTCATGAACCCCATGGTTCCAGGTCTCATGGGGGGTAAAATGTCATCCTCGGATCCAGATTCGAAGATAGATTTTCTTGACTCACCCGAAGCTGTCAAGCGCAAGATCAAGAAAGCTTTCTGCGAGGAGGGAAATATCACAGAGAATGGACTTCTCGCGTTCACTAAAGCTGTACTCGTACCGATAAGTCAGCTTCGCATCGAGCGTCGGAAAGGAGAGACAGGTCTGGACAGTGAAGAAGGTCAGGGTGCCATTGGCGACCAAAATCCATTTGTAGATGATGATGCACCGGAGGGGACGGTATTTACCATCAGACGAGAGGGCAAATTCGGTGGTCTCCCAAGTCATTACAAGGACTACCAGGAACTGGAGGATGATTTTTTGGCGAAGAAGGTTCACCCTGGTGATCTCAAGACAACCGTGAACAAGGGGATCGACAGCTTGTTGGCGCCGATTCGGAAGGCCTTTGCTGACTCTCCAGAGTGGCAACAAATAGAGAAATTGGCGTACCCAGATCCAAATGCGAAAACGGAACCTAAGAAGAAAAAGGTTGGTTGTCTCTCTCGATTTAATACTTATACTGAGCATTTATGCTAGGAAAAGGTGTACCATCCGCCTCCGCCAGGGAAAGGCAAGAATGCCCAGGTAGCCAAAGCTTCTGCTGAATCTAGTGAACCCCCGCTACCTACCAGCGAAAGTACTCAACCGGGCGCTGTTGGTGAGCTCTAGGATGACTTTAATTAGCCACGAATGTGAGAAGTACGACGTATGGAATGTATAATTGACATGGACATGCACGAAGAGAAGTGATTAGATGAGTGGAAACAGCTAAATTATGGGTAAGATGTATTGTTTGGTATAGCGGAATGCAGTAGATCAAGAACGTTGGCGGTCTTTTTCTCGACTGCTCTTCGTGTCGATCCTCACATATTCGCTTTCGTCTGGATGTCCATCTACGTCTTTTCTGATCGCCACGTATGATTCTCCAAGAATCTGCATCGCAACAGCCCGCATCTGGGCTTTAGGGCGGGATACTGTCGGGTCCTCAAGGACACGGTCACAAGTTTCGCGCAATACAGACTCAATTTCGAGCTTCGTGCCCTGACAACATCGTCAAACGTGTCAATGGCTTCAAATAGAAGATGAAGAACCTTGAAAATGGCCTGAATGCCTTTCTCAGCAGCCTGCACTTCTAATTTCTTCTTTTCCTCCGGAGTGAGGTTTCCAGCTTTCTCCGCTGCTGCAATCTGATCAAAGACGGCTTTCAATTCGATCGCCGATCGTAGTGTTGATACACTACTTAATGTCAATATAAGACGGCGTTGACAGATCTTAGTACTTACGTTTCGCTGAATACGTGGTATTTTCCCTGGACGTTGTGGAACCAGCCGCCGACCCCGAACAACGTCTGATTTGTGGCAAGATAGTGCTTTGCTTTCGAGACATACACGAAACCTATGGCCTGCAGAAGCTCGACACCATAAGACTCCTCCTTGAGATCCCTGGAAGGATGATTTCAGCGAGTGTGATATGTATGTGCACGATATACGCACTCCGCTTCAAGCTGGCAGATAGTACGCCAGCTATTTGTAACTTCAGGATCATATGGACCTGTTGCGGACTCGGTAAATATGCTAAGTTTCCGCTCGAGGTTTTCCACGCTGCAAAAGTCATGAATCTCAAAGAGTCAGAGATCATAAAATCTTACAGTTTCTGGACTCGCTCTGCACGAGCTGCTGCTTTCTGAGAACAGTGTCATAAGATTTATGTGGAACGAAACAAAAAGGGAGTACCTCTGCCGACACTTTCTTCTCTTTCTCCTCCTTTCGAGCCTTCTCTTCTTCACTCAGGATCTCCTTGCCCTTTGCATCACGTTTCACGCTCTTACCGTCTTCGTCCTCTGTTTCTTCTACCTCTTGTAGGGCAGCTTTCATATCCTTTGCGAGACTGATCTGGCCAATTATTGGTGCAAACCTCTGTCCACCGAACATTGCCCCAAATATTTCCTCCGGGTCGACGAAACCTCCTTCTGGCTGACTCTCCTTGGGACCAAACTCGTTGTATTTCTTGCGGAGCTCTGTGTCAGACAAGGTCTGATACGCAATGGCAATCTCCTTGAACCTTTCCTCTGCGTGCGGGTCATCGCGATTTTTGTCAGGATGATGCTTTATTGCAAGCCGTCCTTGATAAAGCAGGTAAGTGAGAGACCTACTGTTATAAATCGAGGTATACCGTACGGTACGATTTCTTGATATCATCTGTGCTTGCGTCTATGGGAACACCTAGAAGGTCATAGTACCCTGTTTCCAATGGTTTCTCCTGCGTGCCGATTTTACGACCCTTCCTGGCATTTGAAAGTGGTGGTGTACTTCCAGAGCCTGTCGGATTATGCGCATGCATTGAGCTCGATGTAGTAGAGTAGCCAGCTGGTAGCTGCGTAGAGTAGAACGCATGTGTATAGGTTGATTGACACTTAAAGCAACGGACGCGCAACAATGTACCCTGTGGCGGAGTAGGAGACGGTACTGGAAACTCAACCTGAACGTTACAGTGTTCGCACTGAGAGCGTATGTGGGGGGTATACTGTCGTGACTGCTGGACTGGATATGCAGAATTCATTGTCGTCGTTCAGAGACTAGCAAAAGGGTCGAAAGGCAGCTGCTTGGCTAGAAGTAGTAACCAAGTAGTAACCCTGAAAGGAAATTATTGGTCACCCATCCAATTGCAACCGGGGCTAACAAATCCTATCTGAACGTTTGGATCCGACAAAACCTCTTCCCACCTCAGTGGGAGTCAGGGAAGGCCGAGTTGCCACCAAACATCCACCTGCTTATGTATGCTGCATAGTACGGCAATTATGTCAGGGTAAGAAGACAATGTCTATCCGTAGTTTATCATTGAACTCACTGTAACTTAATTAGCTTCAGTTCGCATTTCGGCCATTTCAAACATGCTAAACACTAGCGCAGCGAATGTTGGCTGTCTACCAAAAGTGACAGTACTTTTGGTAGATAGCAAACATATTCCAGCAGCTGCCGGTAGACTGCAACATCACCATGGAAAAATGTAGTGTACCTACTGAACCGGAGAAAACGTTTCTGGTCATTATCAAAGGTCCAAAACCTGGCAATTACTGGTATGTGGACGGCTTCAATTGCACAATGACAACACCATCTGATTCCAATCAGCCACAAAATAAATAAATATATCGCGACGCAAATGCAGGCCTTGCATCACTCTCAGTGTGAGTGGCATATTATGTAGGTGTATATGTACCACCCACACTGAGAGTGATGCCTGCGATGTGTTTGTTCTATTAGCACCACCATTGACCTGCATATTTATGTAAATCTCAAACACTTGCATTTGGAAGCTGCATGCTTGGTATACTAGTATCTGTATATTGTGCTACATACTTCATTAGAAATGTGATGCACTACATTGCATGAGGTATATAAGAATAAGTTGTACTTGCAGTAAAAGTTGTAAGTAAAGAATGAACATCAGTGAACGCATGAGTCACTGATGTGTCGCAATCTATGGCCGTCGTACAGGGTATGATGGAAAAAGTGGGCACTAATGTTACGGGGTGATCATGTCACTGCGTGTTCTGCAGAACAGCCTGGACTTCAGTTAATGTACAATGATCCTCCCTGGATACTAGTAGATCAATAAGACATTTGTTTCATCGAAAGTTAAAATTGATGGCCAGGACCATTTATGCAGTGCCAATTGGTAGGGACAAGCCACGTCACGGCGCAGCCTGTTCATAATATTAGTAACTTTGAGCGGGTTTGTCCGCTGCCGCCGCCTCGCATTGAACCACCACTAACATCGACGTAACATCGACATGACCTACACTCTCGACTTTGGTACTCCCGTCAATACAGCTCTCCTCATTTATATTCTCTACTCCGTGCAGCAGATCGTTTTCCCTTCCACATCCACACCTAAAACAATCCCCAGCGAATTCAAGCACGGTTACTCATGGATGCCCAAGGAACACCCTCCCACTGTGTTGTTCAAGACATATACCCCGAAGACACTAGAACCATTCAACGGCAAGGACGGAGGTAGAATTTTGCTCGCCATCAACGGCATCGTGTTCGACGTAACAGCGGGCAGGAACTTTTATGGGCCAGGCACGTCTGCTTGCCTCGTCAGTTCAGTATAAGGACTGACTCACACTTATAGATGGCATGTACGGTAATTTTGCTGGTCGTGACGCATCTCGTGGTATGGCCAAGCAGTCTTTTGAGTTGGGTGGGTGAACCATTGGACATTCCTTACACGACACCTAATTCATATACCATCAGAAATGTTAACGGCGGTTGACCAACCTCTTGACAAGCTCCAGGATCTCCAACCAGATGAAATGTAAGAACTTACTTGTTTCCATCTTTGCATTGCTTATGGGGTTATCGATTGCATAGCGAGAACATGAAAGGTGAGGTCAAATTAGTTGCTTGAACAGTAGTAATCGCTCATACTGAGACACACAGGATGGATTGAGCACTTCTCGAATAAATATATCATTTGCGGAAAGCTTGTTGAGAATGACGCTGCGTGATTGAATCTGTTATCATGTCGTGAATATTTCCCGTGTAATCAATTGATAAAATGGATCTTATATGCTCGCAGCGTCGCTTTCGTGATTCTGCACAGCACATAATATCCATGTACCATAGTGTCGAGATAGTTTGTGTTACATATGTACAAATTTTGATAACGACATCACTGAAACGCGATCAGATGGTGACTAGAACTGTGTTAATGTTTGTTGATCACGAAGGACTCGGACTCTTGCGGAACCAAGATCTAGTAACACCTGATTAATATTCATGGACATCGACGATGATGATTTTTTCACAAACCTCGACCGACCCGGCCGTGCCGCTAACAATAATGCTTTTCAAGAGCGACTTCGACAAGCCCCACGAGATGACGATGCGGAAATACCAGATGTACCTCCCTTCATGCTCGAGGAAGAAGAAGAAACGCCACTACAGCAGCTTATAAGACATTGGATGAACGAGCGGCACTCGCCTGATATTCTCCCAAATGAAGGAGAGTTATTGGCGGGACTGCTTGACCACATCAGGAGTCAGGTTGGTGAGCCATGTCGTGACCTTGAATTGATCAGCAGACAAATCTGACTCGATCGATGCAGTCTGAAACTGTACAGCTCCTTCGCACAGACCCTTCTTCCTCTGAGGAGGAACACTTTCGCATCATGCTCGTTCAGACAGAGGTAGAACGAGTCAAATTTATAGTGAGATCATACCTCCGCACCCGTCTATTCAAGGTTATTCCCTCCTTTCTACTTTCTTTTTCAGATACTACATCATGTATTACAGATCGAGAAGTTTGCTCGGTATATCATGACAAACCCTGAAGTTCAGCAGCGCCTCTCAGAAAGCGAAGTTGAGCATGCGCGTCGGTATGTTATGGCCCTCGCGAGAAGTAGTATGGGGGCTAATGTTTTTATCCCCAGGTTTGCCCGTTTGACGGATCAACATTTTTACCATTCAGTTCTGCAGAGTTTGCCAGATACACAGCAGACCCTTGATGATCAGCCTCCTTTTGTGCCTTCCATGGGTACGGAAGTCGGCATTTCATTGAGCAGAGTGGTACTTACGACCGTGTCTAGTTACTGAACCAGACAAGGCCCGTGCAGTCTTTGTGCTTGCTCGGCAAGATTGTCCACCAGTGCGGTTACCAGAGTATGTTGCTGAATATCGACCAATGTGATTTCTCTAATCAGACCTTCAGTGGGACCGCATTAGATATGCAGAAAGGGCATATATCTTTAACTCCGTATTCGGTGGTGGAGCAACTAATTGCTCGGGGCGAGGTAGAACTTGTGTAGGTTCTAGCTAGGATTATGCTATACAGTACGACTGGTCAGATGGGATGGACAAGGGGATATGGGATATGATGAAAATGATAAATATCACGAAGCTGTTACAGCGCACACTTTAGACTTCTGGCACCAACCCAACACCACTCGCATTTTGTTATCGTGGTACGTATGGCATGTCATCCTCCCCATCATCACTTCGTCGGTGCCGGGGATGAGACGAAGACTCTTCATGTGTATCTTCATCGTCTTCCATTCGAGCTTCTCCTTCCTCAGACTTTGCCTCTTCCATTTTCTCTTCCTGCACGCCCTCCATGTCAGCGTCCTCTTTCTTTTTCCGCCTCCTCTTTGGGCCCTCTCCAGGTGCGGCTCCATTTTTCTTCGCTTTGCTCCTCTTTCGCTTTGCGTTCTCTGCCGCCTCAGCCTGTAGGTCGATGGTGCCACCCGCTGAAGGGTCAGGTACAGATTCAACGATTTCTTTCAGGAAATCCAACATCTCTGTTGTTTCAATCGCATGCTTTCTGTGTGTATAGAATCACAAAAAAAATAGTGGTTAGGATAGCAATGAACGCACAGGTGATAAGCTTCAACCTTCTTTGCCCCCCGTTCAACCGTGACTTTGGCCGCCTCGTCCACGATCATAGCCAGGAATAGCTCCAATGCTTTTGCTATCGCACCAAGGATGCCAAACATTGAGATCAGAAGCAAAGCGCGTCAGTGAGATAAAGAATAGATTGGTGCGCGAAGACGTACAAATAACCACTGGCGTAGCTTGCGCAACCTTCCCAACTTCTTCATCTTTCTGCATAATCTTCTTGATTCGTGCCTGTCCTCAGACATGAGCTACGAGTCGTTAGATGAGCGCTTTGTCGTGGGAGCTCACAACGGGGAACTTTGTCTGTTTGTTTTTGGTCTTCATCTTGGTCTTTGACGCACTAGGTGCTCGCTATTGTAGCTTCACCGTCCTGCCGACACTTATGAAGGAGATCACGTGTGCAGATGTTAGTATCACGTGCGCTCAACGCGTCACTTGGTAATTGGGTAATCAAAAGCTATCGATAAGCATACCACTAGTAATGAGATATCAATAGAGTATCATCCCACACATGTCGAGCAGACAATAGCCCGTGCATTAGGAAAAGTGGCTGCTCCTCCAACAATACGATTCCTCTCTCCTTAATAGACCAAATATGCATGTGGTGTTTGCCTAGCCAATGCAGTGATCTGGCATCTTACTCGCACTTTGAGAAAATTGGATGTCAAAAGAACAGTACGTGTATTAGTAAACAAGTAGTAACCTACAGTGGTATCGTATTTAGGGAAAGGTGGTATGTGTCATGAAAGAATCAGCGAAGTGAAGTCATGATCACTCGGAAATGCATTAGACAAAATGAATGGCAGGGGGACCTCGTAGGATGTGCGTCATAAGACCCTAAAATAATTACATTCACACCGGCGGGGAAAGTTTTCGTTGCCTACAACCGGTCGTCAGGCGTAGCCCGAGTAATGCAAACAGAACGACCTACCCATCAGCGTTTCCAAGAAGTTCTTCAAACCTTCCTCTGAACTGTTCTAACCGAGCATCTAGCTCAGGTGTCCCATACTCGTGCCCATGGTCCATATCAAAAGCTAAGCAGTCTCTCAAGAAATGATCCAGGTCCTTGACACGAGTTATGGATAGTTCTGGTTCGTTTGACCCCCGTGCGCGAGCGAGGTAGGATGCGACCATGGTCGTCAAGCCGCCTGAAGTATATTAAACTAATTAAACTTCAAATCTGATTTGAAAGACGTAATACACACCGAGAATTGATATGCCAATCGAAGTCTAGTTCGATGACCTCTAGGTCAGTTTGTCATAAATCCTCGTGGAATTGTTTGAACTAACCTGCCTACCCGACGTGGCTGCCGAAATACCAGTAGTGAGGGCCCCAAGTATAACTTGCAAACCTATCGCCATGTTCAATGCAAAGCCCGTCATTCGTGCTTCAAACAAGGAACATTGTCAGAAAATTCGCAGAAACAACAACTTGACGAGTCCTTTCATGCCGGGATACCGAAATGACAAGATTTTTGCAACTAACCTTTTGAGGCATATTGCACCCTCTCTCTCTCCGCATTAACAATAGTTGGGGCAAGTCGCTCTCCGATTGTACGTCGCTGTGAGGTCAGGATTAGGACTAAATGACGGTTCAAAGGTGTCAGGTATCACAAACGTGAGGTTTCTCTTCAATTTCGGGCACTATCCAGCCTATGGCAGATGCATTGGGACGAGCATGGCCCGCAACTGAGCGACGCGACGGTCCACGCGCGAGGTGTCCGTCCCTCAGGTTATTTCTTGCAACTGGAGGAGGTGGAGAAGGCTCAAGTACTGGATATCGATCACTGCGACCGCGAGCTGGTGAATGTCCCTCTGAACTGCTAAGGGGAGGTTTCTCAGTTGCCACCGACTGACTCTGGGGACGATCTCCCTCTGAACTACCAGGGAGGGGCTCCTCAGTCGCCACTAGCTGAATCTGGGAATGATCTCCTCTGTCTACATGTTCGGGTTCCACGGATGGTGAACGCTCCTGTTGAGAAGGCTGTCCCTGAGACTGTGAGGACTGTCCAGTAGAGGTGGGAGGCAAGTTGTGGTCGGGATCCATAGTGTTTCCGCGACGGATGTCAGGCCGGCTGACCTGGTGGTAAGCCTGTTCGACCAAAGATACAGTTGCAAGGCTTTATACTAACCCTGCAATTACTAAACATATACATATGTTCAATGAGTTTTTAATTTCGGGTAATGACTGTTCGGTACGGCCGTTTTTGTGTTCAAGTAGGACATGGCTATAGAGCTTGGCGTCAAATTCGAAGTCACAAGCTGTGCTAGATACTAGGTTGATCTACGATCAATTGATGACTTGCAGAATGAGCACTGTCGGGGTAATATTAATATTGATGGTACACACCTAGCTCACTTGAAAACTATGATTGCCTCGGAAGGATCCGGAGCACTGTATTGATTGCTTCTACTGGAACTATCTGATGGACGAACCTGCAAAGCTAATAGTAACAGTACTTCTTTCCCAGGCACTTCGAATTGCCATGGTGCACGGAACATTAGATCTCGCCATTATTGAATGTTATAGGCGCTGCGGCTGCTCCAATGACATTCTGTTATGGTCTGTTGTTCTTCGGCACTGAAGAACACCGAACACAGTACTTTAGGCTCACCAGCCCGAGCCGTGTTATCTTAGGAACTGAGTTTTCGAAACATGTTGTGACCACGAGTACAAGAATTCTATTATTAGAACTTCCCGCGACTTCAAACCCAGCTCAACCTATCCCGCGAGTGCCTTTAGTATGTTGGACAGCAATATTAATATCCTAAGCCTCCTACGTGAAAGTTCACCATCACGGTAGTCTTCAGAACTTGGCCTTGTCCCCACATGATTTAAATCCTCCCATCCTAATGGCTCTTGAAGCAGTACTTGCAGCCCACATCAAAATCCTCAGCGCATGCAGGAGACTGACAGGCTCACGTCGACCCATAGAGTCCCACCACTAGAAGGTTTTCAAGATCCATGCGAAAACTTTGAACCTCTTTACCCTTTCGGACGTTGAAGATATGGTCGTATTTTTGTTGACACGAGGCGATGAGACATGGATGTACGTTGAAGAGAAGTTGGTTGCGGGTGAACTTTTGTTTGCTAATAAAAGAACCATGCCTAATATGATCTGGTTTCAGCGCACAAAATTAGGCATCCTACTGTTCTTGCCATCGGATCAACAACACCAGAGAGAGAGAGAACACCATGCAATTAGAGGTAAGGCCATTGTGAGTGAATAGATTTATTTATTTATTTCACAGTTATGTGGTCGGGATAATTAAGTGGAGAAAACGCTTCTTACTGGTACTCGAGCTGAACGCAACGCTGTGAGTTGTTACAGTGAGTTTACGGCGTCCCATGGCAGTAGGTAGTAGTGTCTGACCGAAGGCTATTTTCTTTCTGTCTTGTCTGCCTGCAGAAGACTAGGCCAACGCTACTACTCACTTCTACTCACAGTTGCGTGCCTCTTCGTTTCTGCCGACACAGTTGGGCATTTCTGGGTCGGTCGATCCTGAGGCTTGTGGTTGTGGAGACGAGATGTGAAAAAATTCTTATTCTTATTTCTGTCCTTTGCAGAGAGGTACTCTATGTAGGAAAATGTGGTGCGTTCTAGTCTACAGGACCAGTACCCTAATCGCATCTCCAAGTGCGCGAATGAGGCACCCCTATCGGTTCGCTGTTCACCGCCGGCCGTTCTAGGTGCGCCCCCTGCGTGGATGAGATAACTTTGTGACTTCGGTTCAGAGTGGAACCACCTGCGCGAATGAGATGACTTCGTGACTTCGAGTGAAATAATATTAGCTCTATCATTGTATAAATACGCGTACTCTAGCAAGTTTAATATGTGACCGGCCGCCTTGCTGTTATTCTGATAATAGTTTGACCCCGAATGAATTCTGCAGGTCTGAGTGCTTCAGCGCTCAGCGGGGGCATTATTATGCTTACTTATGTAATACTACAGTAGATCTCTTCATGTTATCCTAATTCTGATTCCAATGCTCCTACCATTTCTCACAAGGTCTTGAGCTTAAAGGTGACAATGGGTAAGTCCGCAGATTATCAGTAGCCTGGGCCAAATGTTGTGCTCGCTGACACCAATTCACGGCAGAATTTGATGGATTTGAGTGGACCGAAATTATGGGATATGACAGCTATGCCCATGCCATCGAATTTACATGACACGCATCTGATAAGTTGGCCTGGTGGAGAGTGATGGATGCGCGTACAAGGCATGATTCATCATACACAGCCAGTGTCTGAGTGCGTGAGCAGAATATCTTTAGGAGAAAAAGATACCATTGTCACAAATGTTGAGTGCCAACTACAGCGTTTCCTTGGCATCACACTACCGAGTCCAATAGTATACCCAACTCTTACTGCTCCTGAAGCACAAGGAAGATGCTTGTGCAAAGAGAGTTAAGCACACAAGTCTTCTGATGCCTGACTACATACCTCCTATGGCATGGGGTGCATAACCTAAGGGCGATCCAAAAAATATACTATTAGTATATAGCATCATCTTTCATCACATTTTTACTTTCACAAGTCATCCTCTGTCTTGTTTTGTGTGTTCAGCTTAGTGCAGTGGTCTTATATAATATATCTCGAGATTGTATTTGTTACCCTTCTTCTGCCCTATCATGCAGATAGTATCATGAATGTTGAAGTCCAGGGCCAAACTACATAGAGGATTTGAGACAAATATGGTAATGCTTGATGAAGACTCAGATATAATCATGACTACTAGGGTAATGCGGATGAGGGTCCCCAGTCAAACCATCATGGTGGAAGTGGAATGCGACCACCTTGGATTGTGTTTTTTGCCCTCATCCTTTCAATGGTGTCCTGAAGTGCACCACATTGCTCTTGGATGAGGGATACAGATTCTCATTGTCACAAATTCCAAATACAAATCATTATTCCTTTCTCAATTTCCCTAAAGCGTCTAAACCCAGCGCTAAGACAAACCCTAACCCTATCGAAATCCCCATATCCGCTTCTATAACTGAACTTCCTAATGAAGATGAAGAAATCTTTTATGATGCTATCGGATAAGATAAGATAGATAGTATCATGTGATCTTAGAACCTTCTAGAATATGATATCATAACAATATCACAACTATCACATCGTACGATTCTCATTTCTATTTATGATTGGCTAGTAGTTTCAAACTCAGTTTATATCTCAGTTTCAATATGTGTATATAGTTAGCTAGTTTTGTTGTAGTAATTCTTTAGTTCAAACCTCTTGTATCTACATAGTAGCAATCCGAGACGTCCTTGCTCCTTTCTCTTCTTATGATAACCTTTGTTTGAGTCCTAGTCTCTGCCCTTGTGTTAATTCGTTTGTGGCTTGTGACACTCATGGCCTCAACAGACATCATTCAAAGTGCAAGCATTATCAGAAGGCAAGCTCTTTAGGTATGGAGAGAAGGCGGGACTGGGCAAGAGAGTCTGTTTAAGCATTGCAAAAGTCCTCACTGGTTATTATGACTAGCACTCACCACGGCAGCATATGTCACTAATCTCATACCTGGCCAAAACATCATAATTTGACCTACCTCGTAGCTTGGACTGGTCCAATTTACAAATAATTATTGTTTGAAACCCATAGCTTGTTGCGAACCTGAGGGATTTGGTATGCTTCTGAGTCCTGAGCCCATCAACACAGCTGGTACTGTTTGTGCTAGTACACTGACTTTTGCATTCAATGACTCTCAGGCTGATCATAATGCTATTGATATTGCAATGGAGGCTGGTGAGGAACAAGATTATTATATCTCTGGTGTGCACTTTCTTAATATTATATGTCTGTTGCCCTTGCGCCTCATTCTATAGTAGCAGATGCAGGTCGATGGCCTTTGTGATGCACACTTAGGCCCATCCCAAGACATTTTGAGGATGTGCTACCTGCTGATGAAGATGTTAATTCTTCAGAGTCCTGTGTGGGTGTGCCCAAAACTCAAAACCAACTGCAAGGCAGAATTCAAAGAGTGCTTTTGACCTTGCATGACTCCCTCTAGACAGTGTTTAATGTGATGAGAATCTGTTGGAAATATCCTAGGTAACCCTCATTTGAGCCTGATACATAAATTCCTTTCCTCTTCACAACTGGCTAATTCCTGTCCAACCACTTACAATACTCATGGTACTCATAGACCCGACCCACTTCCTGAACCACCCTACCCCTTCTCCAACATGACCATCTACCACCTTGTGACATGGATAAACTCTGGGAGTCATAATAAATCTGAGGCTGAAGTATCCTGCCTTGTCAAAGATGTGATTCAAGCAGATGACTTTAATTCTAGGGACCTAGATGGATTTTCAGTGAGGAAGAGTTTGCATGCATTGGACGCTAGTGGAGGAGATGAGACTGTCACTTTTCTGGACAACTGGTTAGAGACCGACATCACCCTCAACATACCTATGAAGTCAACAGACAACCCATTGAAGCTGTATAGTGTTTCTGGATTTCATTATTGGCCACTTGTGGGAGTGATTCATTCCACATTCACTGATATTCAAGCCAATGCATTCAATCTTCTCTCCTTCAAGTGCCTGTGGAGAGACCCCCTGGATGGCTATCAAGAATGGCTGTTTGATGAGCTCTATACTTCTGACTCTTGGCTTAAAGCTCAGGACAATCTGCAGAGGCAATCAAGAGAACCCAGCTGCTCACTGGAGTGCATCATTGCCGGACTCATGTTCTTTTCTGATGCGACTCACCTTGCTGCCTTCAGAACTGCCAAAGCTTGGCCCCTTTACTTGTACTTTGGAAATCTTACCAAGTATGCATACTCAGCACTCAAATCCAGGGCGTGCAATTTGGTCAGATTTTTACCTTCAGTATGATGTTGATCTCCTGCATTGTATGCTTTTCTTACAATAGATTTTTTTAGCTTCCTAATAGTGTGAAGGTCATTCTTAGCAACTTGCCTTGAATATCAAAAAGTGGCATGGTGGCTCTTCAGGCTCACTGTCAGTGGGACCTATTTCACACCTGTTGGAAATGTTTACTGGATGCAGAGTTTCTTCATGCATATCATCATGGTGTAGCAAACAAAGTCATGCTGACCGTCAAACCCCCATTTTTGACAAGTGTCTCATTACTGTCTGTGGCAGCAACCAAATAATTCCCTTATAGCAAGCATATTGCCTTTTCACTCCGCTAAGGTGGTGTGGGTAACACAACTCTACTGGGGTGCAGATATATGTTAAATGCTGCCTAGCTGCTATTCAACCCAAGGGTTTCTGGTCCAAGGCTCAGAGCTCAGAGAAGAGTAAAACTATCATTCAAACAGTAAGTCTCTGACTGCTACTGCTAGTGGTGAAGTGGTGTAAAGACTGGTGCAAGGTAAGGTTCTTATGTAATCAGCCAAAATGCGGACCTAAGGTAAGGAAAGCCTAAGTAAGAGACACTATGCAAAAACTACTGTTTTAAGGTTAGCCTGAGTTTGTCTGTTACAGCGGAACCGTTCTTGTTCCATGGACCCTTACTGGATCCTCATGCTGATGCCCTCATGTCCTGTCCAATTCCATCTAGATCCATTGGTCACAACTCTTGACAACAGGTCTGTCCACCTGTGCTTTGTCCCCCTTACTTGCTTGAAAGCCCCCAAACACAGATTTCTCCAAGTTCCTTCATACAGCAATGGAGTCATTTGGCAATTTTCCAATAACACCTCTGAAATGAAGAGGCTTGCAGCTCGAGATTTTGAAGATATTTTGCAGGTTTATCTAGCTACTTGAGCTGTGGATACTTATTACTGAAGCCTATTTTCGGTGCGCTATTCTGGTCTTCGAGGGCCTTTTCCCAAAAGGACATGATGAGATGATACAGTCACTACTGTACAGGTTTGCACAATGGCATGCTCTGGCAAAATTAAGGATGCACTCGGACACCACCTTATTGGTTTTGGACAAGACCTTCAAGTGTCTATCCTGGCAGCTTGTTAAGACTGTACTCAAGGGTAGAGAGATCCGAAGGGCTTTGGCCTCAGTTCGTGCACTGTGCCCCTTTCTCGAGTAATGCCCCTTATTTCAGGGAGGAGTTATTCGTCCGAAGACCCAGAAGGAGTTGCATGACGGATCCGGGTGTCCGAAGGTATCGGATATGATACGTCCGAAGGTTATTCGGAATGTAAGAAGAGGACAGAGATTAAGGCTAGCTTCGGAACAAGTTCCTAACTAGAAACTAACGGAGGTAGACTATCCGAAGATAGAGTCGGAGATATAGACTATAGGAATCAATCCTAAGTCTCGCAAGGTGACTTAAAGTGGAAAGTAGCTTAAGTCCGGAGGAAACAGAATGAGTAGAATCTAAGATGATATTCAAACTAAGGTTCTACGGAGATCTACAAGTGGTTTATATACTGTAAGTATCTAAGACAGATAATCAGCAAGTCCGGGACCGAGGGCTATGTACGAAGTGTAATGGAAGTCTATTAGTTAATGCACAGCGGATCAGTAAGCATGAATCGGAAATGAACACAGGAAACGGATCAGTAACACAGGACGGAAATATAAACAGCCGGAATACCAGAAACAGGAGGAATGACGAAAGGAGATAGACGCAGATATACACAAGGGAGTTAAGGTGCGAGAAGTGAGTACATTCGGATGGGTGGTCCGGACAGGATCTGTGGACCGGACGGATATGGAAATGATCGGATCTGATCGGATATGGTCGGATCTGAGATTAGAAGTATGGTATATGACACAGCTGCGCAGATTCTGGGATTCTACCTGCACCCCATTCACCACTATGGAGTTACCTAAGGAAAAGGCTACTTGCGAGCACAACACTGCTCGCTCAGGTTTGGACAAACCAGATGCCGCAAGTGGTGGCTGAAAGGTCAAAAAATTCAATTTGAATACTTACAAATTCCACGCAATGGAATATTACCTACTAATGATCCGGCTCTTTGGGACTATAGACTCATTTACATCACAAATTATATGTACATTTCTGTTACTCACAGCTTTTTGTCTCAATTTTGTTTCTGGCTAGGGAGAGTTAGTGCATAGAGTGCTCAAAGTGTTCTATCCACTGACTAGCAAACTGGATACCCTGGTGCAATTAGCCAAGCATGAGTGTTGTCATCGCATCCTTTGGCAAGTGGCAGAAACAGTCTGTGATCCCTACACTAGCAAGCCAGTGCTGGTTGAGTTGCCTGCAGGATTGAAAGATCACTACTATATACCCACACTTAGCCACAACACTTCACTGTATATTTTTAGTATCCTTCAGGATCATGCTGATGATCCAGCCCTAGTAGTACGTTCAGGCCTCTGATCCTTGTTCCTCTTACTCACTTAAACTTATAGGAGTTCATACCAAAACTTGTTAGCAACCTAGCCAGGCGCTAATGAACTTGAGTGGTGTCTGCGACAGGCGCTCTATCAAGAGTGGCAGCCCGTGCGTATCGGTCCCCTAGCGCAGAGTGCGCTAGTTGCGTTGGTTGGAGGTGGGCGCTATGCGCTGTCTCATGACCTATGTCACAGGGACAAGGTTCTTGATGATGATCAAAGACGTAGAAGCGATGAGCTTCTACGAAGTTTGAATAGAGATGATAAGCTTATGAAAAGCTTATTGAAAGGAAGTTCAGGGTCAAAGATCAAGTAGATTCAAGTTAAAGAAGTACAAAGGCTATCTGTGTGTATTTATACGTAAGATTGAAGCAGAGCACGAATACATAAGTATCGCTGAATTAAGTATGAAGTCAGATAGCCAATAAGAGGACGCATGCTCGTGAACGAGTCAGAGGTGTATCAACCAATGAGAATGCACATGTGCATGAAGGGGTCATAAGTGCAGAGCTGAAGGTATAAAGAGTACAAGCCAATGAGGCGACGCACAAGTCAAGAAAGGTAAACGGTAAAAGGATAAAGCATAACACGATACCAAGATGTCCTTGAATGTAGACAGGGGGTTCCCATGAACCGAGCGAGTGTGCGTGTTGAAGCGCAAGGTAATGCGATGAGCGCAGAGGAGGCACTTGAAGCATGCGAAGCAAGAGAGGCGTGTATAGGCGCGAAGGAGGTAGAAGGCATGCGAAGAGGGTGTGTTCAATGATGATGGAGGAGACGAGCATAGGCGAGGTAGGGAGTGATGATGGCAAGCCAGATGAGGTAGTGGAGGATGAGGATAGAAGCCTCGTCGGGATGAGAGTAGACGGCAACGCATAGGAGGAAAAATGATAGTAGGGGCACAAGAAGGTGTTTTTGTAACAAAACTTAAGGACCACATACTATACCAACTTGGAAATTTTGATATCAGCTATTGTGACCATGCGTTCACAGACGAGGAGTGCAATTTGGTCATAATCTCAGATAATAGGCTGTACTCAGTACAAACAATGCAGGTAAGTCATGTGGTTCACAAGTTTTGCTAGTTATAGGACTGTTCATCATCACAGGTCTGTTACACAATGTATGATTTTTGAAGAGAATACAACACAATTAATCCTTGGATGCACTGCAATGTCATGGTATTGTCTGGGGAAATGAAGCCCAAGCATCCTTACTGGTATGCTCACATCCTGGGTATCTATCACATAGATGCATGGCTGAATGTTGAAGGTCCAACTAGAAAGTGCTCACTCAAGTTTCTGTACATTAGGTGGCTGGCACCCTTGACTGACAACCAGTTGGGGATGAGCTGCACTCGACTTCTGAAGGTGGTGTTCGTTGAAGAGTCTAATTGTGATGCCTTTGGGTTTTTAGATCCTGGTTAGGTCATCTGTGGCATGCACTTGATTCCGGCATTTAATTCTGGGCAAGGAACCTGCTCCCTTCGCCATGGTAAGACATTTGCATGTCGGTGTGATGATTTAGATGACTGGGAAGCTTATTTTGTCAGCATGTAAGTGCAAGCCCCCATCTTATAGTCCTTACTCAAATCCTGTACATCTCAGCTTTGTTGACCAAGATATGTTCATACATTACATGCACTATGGTGTAAAGATACAACCTAACCTGGGCTGTAGATAAACTACCTCCTAAGTTAGTATGTGTGGTCTTGCGCTCTGTCTAGTCTGCTTCACTTGTTGAATAAGAGTGTTCAACCCTAAAGGGGGATGCCTGTTAGTATAGTCAAGTTTGAGTCAAACCAATTGTGTGAATAAAGCATCGTAGTCAGCGGTAAGCTGCTGCAGCTAGCGAAGATGCTGCCTGAACTAGCATCATATGTAGTGGTACTTCCATGGTCGAAACAATGCTTGGAAACGTTGCATCGAGCGAGCGATGTTGAGTGATAATGTTAGCAGTTGCGGTAAGGTGCAAGCGGTGCGAAGAAACAGAAAAGAAGTCTGCAGTACTTTCAGCGGTAAAGTAGCAGTGAGCGTGAAGTCCAGTCAAGATAGGGGTCAAGAATCTAGTGGTATACCAGCGGTAATGGTGAATGAGCGATATTGATTAATGAGTGATAAAGAACTTTAAAGACTAAGTCTACTACTGGGTAGATCCAGAGCTAGACACTAATCCTGACCTATAGTATGGTGAAAATGAGGTACTGTATTGTGTGGGGTATGCAGTGCTTATATCCTATATTGTATGTACTCAGGATGCATTAGGTGAAATCAGTAGCGCTCAAGAGAAATAACTGCCGCTATGTAAACATAGCGTGAGGCAGCTGTGGCACGAGGCAACATGTAATAAGACTTGCCATGGAATCAGTGATAATGAACATAAAACAAACTATGCACCAAATGGAGCTATGTGGATGAGGCAAGGACATGGAAGGACATCACTATGTGGAACATGGTGCGGCAGTTGGTATGGTGTGTGGTAAGTGTGTGATGCCGCCAGTATGCACTAAAGGAGTAAGACAGCCTTTGGACAAGTGGAAACTCCTATAGATGTGAGACGAGTGCTAAAAGATAGGGTTTCGAGGCCAGCACCAATATGTTCATTACAACAGAATTGGGCATCCTAAGGTCCTGCAGGAGATGACGAAAGACACCAATGCAGACTTCATGGTAGCCCAGAACCAGAAGAGAATGGATATGGGAACTGGGATAGAGACCTTGATATCTGCAAGAATGATGATGAGAGGGATAGAGGTGATGATAGCGATGAAGAAGGGGAACAAAATATAAAGACATGGATGCAACTGAGTGCAATGATGATGATCAATTTGGGGACAATGATCTGGGTGACTGGGAGATTGCGGATGCCAAAGTTGACGAGGAAGGCAACTGTCTGTCTTTCTAGATAGCTCAGTTTGTATTGCTTCAGCTGTCATTTTCATCATACTTTCTTTAAGCTAATCACCACCTTTGTGTCTACCCATTAATTTTGGAATTTGTAAGCCAAGCTCAGGAAATGTCTTAAGTGAGTTTGACTGGGTCACTATCTATTGGGTATGTCCTACCTTGTTATGAAGTACCCAACACGGTGAACCTGTTGTTGTGCACTCAGGCTGCCAAGCATGTCATGATCAGCATGAGCCACTTGCCAGCCTGAGTGAGCCACCAACATCAGTGAACTGATGAATGTATTAAAATATTATATTAGACCATATATTGATAGCAATTACAACAATCTCCACAAATGTGGAGGGAGGGTCTACATAGAAATATCTGACCTTATGTAGGGATGATGCATTTTGAATGCAATTAATCATATCTTGGTATGCTCAAGATACCATGTTCTGCATGTGTCAAGACCATACTCAAAGGGGTAAAAGGTCTGAAGGGCTTTGGCCTCAGTTTGTGCACTGTGTCCCTTTCCTGAGTATTGCCCTTTATTTCAGAAGGAGGATATACATCCGAAGGTGGTCACGTGATGGATCTGGATGTCCAAAGGTAATGGATATGTCATGTCCAAAGGTTATCTGGAACATAGGAACGGAACAAGGTTTAAGACTAGTATCAGACAGAGTCCTTAACTAGAAACTAATGAAAGTAGACTACCTGTAGGTAGAGTTGGAGATATAGACTATAGGAATCAATCCTAAGTCTCAGAAGATGACTAGAGTCAGAAAGCACTCAAGTCCAGAGGAACAGAATGAGCAAAATCTAAGATGATATTCGAACTAAGGTTCTACAGAGGTTCGTATGTAGGTTATATACTATAGGTAATGGGATGTACAATCAACCAGGTCCAAAGGCTATGTATAAAGTATAATGGAAGTCTATCAGTATGTACATTATTTCAGTAAGCGCAAGTCGGAAATGTAGCATAGGTAACAGATCAATATGCAGGACAGAATGTAAAGATAACTGAAATACCAGACACAGGAAAGATACCGAAAGGAGATAGATGTGGATGTCCTTAGTGGAGTTAGAATACGAGAAGTAGGAAGTTTTGGATGAATGGTCCAGGTTTGGATCTGTGGACCGGATGGAGATAAGATTGATCAGATCAGATCTGAGATCAAATGTATGGTATATGACAGCATGGATGTTCATATGAAGGAAATACATTGCCAAGTCTAATACTGTTCTAGGTTTGTTGACCAGTTTGCAAGGGACAATTAATATGGAAAAGTTTAAAATATCATCTTAAATTGAAATATGAATCAGGCAAAAACATAACAATCTACAAGATTTGAGAAGAGTGTGCTGCTGAGCGTGTCTCCTGCAATGTCAGCATATTATATTTTTGTTATGAAAGGTAATACTACTCTAGATCTGTTGATGAGTGCCAAAGGCATGCCCCATAGGAAAGTCTCAGATAATCTTCTAATTCTAAACATACATGATGAAAAATGAGAGGATCAAAGAGGTATGAGAGGGGTGCACTGTTGTCCTATGTTGGCCCTCATTGCCATAGGTCATGACTTCTTTACTAAGTCCCATGCTATTCTATATTAATTCATGATTGCTAAAGGCACCTCCCATGAGAATGTCTTGGATGAGATCATAATGCACAGCAAAAGTAGGACAAAACAACAATGCTCAAAATGATTACCTACTAATATGCCACCACCACTCGCCATCTGCAATGCAGGTAATGAAGTAACTTGACCTTTTGTTACACTCAGTGTTATACAAATGTCTTAGTAATCAAAAGTTCAAAGTCTAGTGTTCTCCTTAGAATGAGTTGTTCAAGTAAAGCAGTAGATTGCAGGCTCTGGTCTGCATAGGTCAAGTTAAAGAAATAGGAACTCAAGATGGTATCTGAATATTTAAGGTAATTGAAGCGGAGATAGAATATTGAAGCTGAGATTAAATAATGAAGAACCAATGAGAAAAAGATAAAGGAATTGTATGATAGAATGTTATGGAATGTGATAGAAGGAGTAAAGATAGAACTGTAACATGTATGGGTTAGGGAAAGAGTGTCAGTGGAGTGCGGGAACAAGAAATTCTGTATAAGTCTAAACTTTCCTGGCTTGCCAGGCTTTGGGATAATAGAAAGAGGGGAGGACTGGAATGGTCCTATGAGATTTAAAAGAGTGTTAGTGGTAAAGGGTCCTAGGTAACAATATTTTTGTAGTTCTTTCTGTATGCTAGAGTCAAATTGTTCTTTGTGTGTGCAAGCAGACTGTCTATTAGGTGGAACTTGAGTGGATAGTATGGTAGGAAAATTTAATTTAAAACCAAAACAGAGACCTTCTGGAATCTTAGCAAATTCAGGCATAAGTTGAAAGTGATTGAGCTCTCTGGTACAAGCCTCTGCCTTGTAAGGCATGATGGGATTAAGCTTTCTGTGCTCCTCCACAACCTGAGCAAATGTGTCACGAGTCATGTCTGGTGCTGTCACATCCTTCCTCCCACTGCCATGCCATCCATAACTGCTTGCCTTCTTTGGTCCAAAGTGTCTTATTAATGTGCTCTGAGACAGTGCTGTGTTTGCCATCCCATGTGAGGGTGGCAGCGCAGTCGATGGTGCAATGAGGGTTGCAACCAAGACAGACTGAGCAACATGGGAGAGGGGTGCTGTGTTCCCAAAATGACTTAGGCTTTTCATTATACTTGTGTTCTGGCAAGGCAGGCAGGCAGGGAGCACTTCTGGGAGTTATTGAAATATGAGGGATGCTGCTGGGGTCTACTCAGCTCAGCTGTTGCTGTAGCATGGGTCTGTGAGTGGTGAGGTTGGGCACATGATGGCCACGGTAGGGAGGGTTGGCACGCAATGGCTGGAGCATTTGTGTTATGACAGTGCACAGTGTAAAGATACAACCTAGCCTGGGCGGTAGATAAACCATGGCCTAAGCTAGTATGTGAGTCTTGCACTCTGTCTAGTCTGCTTCACTTGTGAGAACAAGAGCATTCGACCCTAAAGGGGGATGCCTATTAGTATGGTCAAGTTCAAGTCAAACTTATGTGCGAATGAAGTGTCGTGGTCAGCGGTAAGTTGCCGCGGTCAGCGATGATGCTGCCAGAACTAGCATCATGTGTAGCGGTGCTACTGTGGTTGAGATATAGTCAGTATCAGTTGCGTCGAGCAAGCAATGTCAAGCAATGATAGCAGCAGTAGTGGTAAGGTTGCGAGCGGTGCAAAGAAACAGTAAAGAAGTCCGCAGTACTTTTAGCGGTAAAGTAGCAGTGTGTGAGAAGTTCAGTCAAAGTAACAGTCAAGAGTCCAGCGGTAACGGAGAACGAGTGTAATAGATTAACGAGCGATCAAGAACTTTAAAGACTCAGTCCACTACTGGGTAGATCCAGAGCTAGACAATAATCCTGACCTATAGTACGTGCAATGGTGTAAAATCAGGTACTGTATTGTGTGGGGTATGCGGTGCTTATATCCTAAATTGTATGTACTCAGAATACTCTAGGCAAGATCAGTAGCACTGGAGTATAGTAACCACCATAAGTAAACATAGCGTGAGGCGCTGCGGCACGAGGCAACATGTAATAAGGCTTGCCATGGAATCAGTGATAATAAACATAAAACAAATGATGCACCAAATGGAGCTATGTGGACACAGCAAGGACATGGGAGGACATGGGTACATGGAGTGTGGTGCAGCAGTCGGTATGGTGTGCGGTAAGTGTGGGATGCCGCCGGTAATGCTAAAGGGGTAAGATGGCCATGGACAAGTGGTAACTCCTGTAGACGTGAGACGAGTGTCAAAAGATGGGGTTTTTAAGCCCAGCGCCAATACATATGTTCATTACAACGGAACATGTTGTCTGGTGGTGATAGGTTTCAGGTTATAGGGAATATGATGTCTGGGAGGGAAGGAAATGGGAGAATTGGCAGGGTTGGGGTTGTTTGGGCATGATGCCAAACATTTGTAGAGAGAGTAGGGGGGGGGTGTTTGGGAGGAGGGAGAGTATGAAAGGCATTGAGAAACTGTTATGTAATTATTGAGGGGTGAGTGAGAGACATACCTGAATAGCTAGTTGCTGCATCCTAAATTGATTGAAAATTGTTTCACACACTTCGTTTAGCAGATCCTGATTGATTCTTGCCAAGCTCCAGCTATTGGAGCTACCTGCTGCAAGATGCCAGTGTCTTCTTTGCTGTGCTTGGTAGAGCAGGAGGGCTCATTGTTTGTGGGCATTAGAGTCATGGCACCACTTGTGGTTCTGCAGCACTGACCAGAAAGAGATGTACATGTTGACTCTATCCTCTGGCCAGTCGTTTTCTTTCATGAGAGTCACCATGCGTGGCACTGCTTCGTTGAATTGTTCCCAAGTTAGGTTTTTGTCCTTGATGATTTGCACTTTAGGATCCCTCATAGTGCTAGCGGGAATCCATTTGTGCAAACCATCTGCAGTGGGCATCATGACTAGGGCGTTCCTCATCTGCTGTGAAAGTGGAACAGGATGCTTCTTCTGGTCCATTGTTTGTAAAGTAGAACAGCTCGCAATATTCTCTGAACTTCATCTTTCGAATGGCATACTGACATGGGAGGATGATGGGGTCAGATGGCACTTCAATGTCTCATATTGGTGCATACTTTGATTTGTTCTTCTTATGTTCTTCCTGAATAGCTACTTCTTGCTGTGCTCTTAGCTCTTGTTCACGTTTAGCCTCTTGGGCAGCAGCTTCTCTATGCTCAGCTTCTACTTCTAAAGCTTTGCCTTCACATCTAGTTGCCCACATATGTTTGTCAACTTCATTCTGAATTTGCCAAATGTTAGCCAAAATGACTGCTGCTTGCTGGTTGTCAGTGGTATCATTTATGAGCTGAGCTCATGCTTCCTCCAATTCTGCAGCTTCATAATTGGGAGTGACTATGAGATTAGGGTCTTCTGTGAAAATGGCATAGTAATGACTGTAGTCTTGCAAAGAATGGCAGTAAGAAATAGAGAAGACAATGAGTTACTACTGAAATAATGACTAGAGACTTGACTTCTGACATAGGTCAGAACAAAGGTGCATTGCGCCTCCTTACTTAATCACGCATAGACTAAATTCTGTGTCAGCCTCATACCTTGGCTGACACAGAATACCACTTCTGCTCTCACTTCTGGGTCCTCGACATTCACATTGGCTTTGAATCTTGTCTGGAGGCTCGCATGGCACTTCAGACTGACCTTCAGGATTTGTACTCTGCCTTTAGCCTTTTTAAAGGCAACTACTGACTATTGACATTTTCACATATAGTATATACATCACACTTGTTCTGTATCAGAGCACGTGATTTGGTAAGTGATTCACCAGTTTCTTCATGCCAGATGACCTCTCTGCCTTCATTACCACTTGCTATCAACTGTCCATCTCATGATACTGCCTCCCCCTTCTTCAACATGGCACCTCTTTCCAAGTCCCACAGATGAAGTATCTTCTCATCCAATGCTGTAACCATCTGCCAGGAATGAACTCTAGCACCACACCAGAGGCTGAAGGGTTTGGGTGCTACTGAGGTGGACTTTGTAGGGATTGTAGGTGTCTTACTATAAGCTGCAGGGGTGTGTGTTTTGTGTGCTTCTCACTGCATCAACCTGCCTTGTTTCCATAGATGGCACTTCACACCACCTCTGCACAACTCATTCAATAACTTGTTCATATTGTATTGACTTGTTATACTCACATTGTATCTACATACTCACACCCTTGCACATGCTTTCAAAGTGTTGCATAGGTCCTCTCACTCACCTGCATCCATTTGTGCTTGCCTGCATTTGTCTGTGCATGCCTGCACTCACCTGCATTCATTGATGCTTACCTGCACTCTTTTAGACTTGCCTACACTTGTTTGAACTCATTAGGGCCCACCTGCATTCATTTTCACTTGCCTGTACTTCCACTCCTCTTATTCTGGTGCCTTTGGGTATTATTCACATATGTTTGAGCCATGTTAGCATTTGCTGACATGTGCTGGGCATATGTGTTAAGCACTGGCAACTGTTGGAATTGAGTGGGCCTCTCATTCTCCCCAGTATTTGTGGCCCATACCTGACTGGTGTGGCATGGTATGAATAGAGGCTACTGAACTTAATAAATTTCATGCTTCTCTACTGAAATTTTCAGGTTCAGTTTAGGTTCAGACCAGAAAAACACCGAAACGGACCACAGAGAACTGTTCTCTGTGGTCCAGTTCTGAGTTCAGTGATTTTGTAGAACCAAACTGATGGTCTATTTCTTGGTTCTCATCCAAGACTCTCTGAACCAGATCAAACTGGACCACAGCAGCACTAATGTAGGGAGTCAAATGTTTCCCTTGGTTCACACATCTGGTGGTGTCTCACCACTGAATTCATGCTGCTTCCTCTCCATGCAGCAGGACCCTACAAGAAAAGGAGAGACAATTTGTCTTACATTTACATCTCCTCTTACACCCCCACTTTGGTGACTCTCATTCGTGCGAGATAACAAGTTTCTCAAGATGCGTCCTTGCAACACTTTGTTGCTATTGGTCAAGGCAGCCCAGTGTGGGAAACACAACTCTGCTGGGGTGCAGATATATGTTGAATGCTGCCTAGCTGCTATCAACCAAGGGTTTCTAATCCAAGGCTCAGAACTCAGAAGAGTAGTAAAATGATCATTTAAACAGTAAGTCTCAGACTGCTACTGCTAGTGGTGAAGTGGTGTAAAGACAGGTGCAAGGTCAAGTTCTTATGTAATCAGCCAAAATGCGGACCTAAGGTAAGGAAAGCCTAAGTAAGAGACAACATGCAAAAATTACTCTTTTAAGGTCAGCCTGAGTTTGTCTGTTACACCGGTAGAAGGGAAGGAGCTTAAATGTGTCACTACTGAGCTAGCTGTCATAGCTAAGCATCTCAAACCTGTTGTGTCATCCTTCACATCACTTGAGGACAGTGAGGCAATGGTGCAAGGTGCACTCAATGCACTAAACCATAATCATAATAGATTATAGCCAGAGTATAGGGGGAAAGAATCCGGAAGGTTTCCGGATGAAGTTTCCAAAGGGAATCCGAAGGATATCTGGAGGAGGTTTCTGAGATGTTTTCCAGAGGTATTCCAGAAATAGGGGTTCTGGAAGAGCAGACTTTAAGTTAGGAACCAGAAAGGATTGGAAATCTGGTTTATAGGAATAGAGTAACTTCAGTACAGAATAGATTTCTTATTTTGACACTAATAACTTGTAGTTTACATGTTGTTCTTATACTAAATATGTATGGAGTATCTCCATTATCATCTCCAATGATATGACGGAGTCTGGAGTAAGTAGCTGTACACTATGCTATCATTGCTATGGATGAGTGTTAGTCTACTCTGCTACTTGACAGGAAATCTGGTGATTAAGAGGAGTAACCTAATCCGGATGACAGGTCACATGACCAGAAATACTTTTGGATATCACTTCCAGATATCTCTATCTTCTTCTGGATAGGGGCTATTGGACGCGGATTCTAACAAATCAGTGGCTCCATCTGGCTTGTCATGGAATGTCAAATTGGACACAACCGTTCGAGTCTTCATTTGCCATGCAAGATGGGCCTTTAATGATTAAAGACATCATCTGAACCAACTGGCAGAACCCGGAGTTTATGTTCTTATTGGCCTGCCACACTAGTGATAAGAAGAGTCTCGATGAGTCGATTCATCTTGCTGCAGCTATGCAATTCTGCGGATTTCGCAGTGTGATTGGTTCTATGTAGTCTGTTGATGATGAGGTTGCATGCAAGGTTGTGAAGTTGTTGTGCAACAAGATTTCACTAGAACAGCAGATTGTATTTGTCCACATAGGCATGTAGTTAGAGCCTCGATTCACCATGTTATTACATTTACTATACTTCTAGTTGTCTTCATTCCCTCACTCTTCTGCTGATTCAATATTTCTGCATGATAATCTGATGTTCTGTACTGCATTGTAGGAGTGGCACACATACTGGTCCATTGAATGAATCTGATTAACTGCTGCATCATCACAGTTCCAAGTCATCAAGCATGCCCATAGCATATAATTCAGTGTATAGTGGTGTCACCCATGAACTACCCTGCCCTCGTGATGTACGTAAGATAGACGTCATGCAAATACATGTAGATCACATGACTTTTCATGACATTTGTGTTAAAATGCCTAAGGATTCTCGCTAAGACACTTCTAGGAAAATCTGTTCCAGTCAATTGTTCATACCAAGTGTGCAGACAATTGACTGGAACAGATTTTCTTAATTTGAATTTCTGAATAGTAGTAGGCTTTTACTGAACTTTCAGGCTTATGTTGTGGCTGTGCAGCATGACAATGAGAAGTAAGTACTAGCAGATCTTAAATGCAATGTCCTCCATGCTTTGGATTCTGTCCCACTGGTAGCCATCATCCAAGCACATGAATATTGAGTCATACTAACACTATACAACTAGCTTCTCAATCTGTTCGTTGAGATTTATGGATGCATACAGTCTTACAGAAAGGGTCTTGATGGCAAGCACTGCCAAGCAGGCAGCATGGACATCGAGTATTGCCTGAGATGATAATGGAAGACTTAGTGGAGGCATGTTTGGGCTCACAAGTAGATAGGATAGAGATCAAGGACATATGTTAAGTAGCGTAATCGTAGAGTCACTGGCGGCAAGTGCAACGGCGATGTCACAAAATGTGATGTCGTTGTGTTTACTATCTATTTCCATTTTCTTGGTGCTAATTGTGACTTAGACACTGTCATGATGTACCATGCCGAATTCTCTGCAATGACATCAAATATCATAGAATACGGGCAAGATCGACTATAATCATATGTATAGATCGAGCATATATACAGCAGGGTGTGTCCCGCCGCCGCTTCGATTCTTCCGCTTGAAGAACTTGAGTACGATTACTGGAAAGTTTCAGAAGTTGTATTAAGGTCCTTTAAGCCCCAATGATGCCGCAATTTAATGCACCTCCCCCATACTCCACAATTTCCACGTCTGAACAAGCAGGTTTCGCAAGTACTGTTGTTCTAACTTACATTTTTGATACCGTCTCCGCCTCTGATTCTTTCTCAGTCGTCCCAATCATTGGCGCCTGCTCTACTAATCAGCCACAGAGTTCTCCGACCTCCTGCAAACACTCAACATCGAAGGTCATATGGCGCTGTATTGGACAATTGTGAATGATCGGGTGGAAGTCTTTGCAGCATTGTCTAAATTCACACTCAAACTCTCGTATGTTGTGCATTCCTACCCCATTTGATTTATATCTCAAGTGACAAGAGCCTTACTTTTGACTTTGGCCGCAGCACAGAATAATTATGGTTCCTGGTGCGTCCGTACTCCTTTGGAACGTTTCTTTTTGGTGTTGATATCTTGCACAAAGGGGATTAAGAACAAAACGAGGTATTGCATGCAGAACAGCCAGACTCCAGCAATAATGTATGTATTCGTTTGTGCTTGTACATAGTAGTGCACTAATATTCTACTGCAGGCGACATCCTCTCAGCACAACCAATCAGAATCGTACGCATATGACCGCTCATGCATGTGGGGTGGGTGTGAAAAGAGTGTAGATGAAGAAGAGATCTTCACCCATTTGTCATCCCACCTCTCACCGCCTGAGCCCGGTGCCCGTATAAATTGTTAATGGAAACTCCAAGAGTCCGCCGAGATACAATCATTTGCCATATCGTCAGATTCACCTCAGCATGAGACCTTGGTGCTAGCACAATGATAAGCACAGGTATCAATTGAGATCCTAATCGTCTACAACGAATCGCTTGGCTACATGTGGATATCATTACAGGTGTTGAATAAATTTTATTTCTAATCGCATATTGGTAATTATACAAACACTTTGATTGACTTTCAACCCATCACGCTGGCGAGAAGGGCCATCCGGACCTAAAAGCAAGGTCAGGGCGAGCGCGTCAAAGGGAAAAGTGACTTACGAAAAGTCCATAGCGCATTTGACGGAAGTAAGCGGCGCGTCGGAAGTCGAAATCGACTTCAGGATCGATTTCTGTGGACATGGATATTTAGCTCGAGAATTACGGAAGGCGCCGAAGATCTTACCGTTCACTCTAGGTAACGGGTGCATTACAATCATATCTTCTTTGGCCCGAGAAAGAAGGGCATGATCGATCCGATAAGAGTCTTCGACTGCTTGCCACTCTGATACATTCTTGAACCTCTCTCGTTGAACTCTGGTTACGTAGAGAACGTCGGTATCAGGCAAGACCTCCTCGAGCGATTCCAGCTGCTGTACAAATATACCCGCCTTCCGCGCAGTAGCGACCACCTTTGCAGGCATCTCAAGCGTTGGAGGCGCAACGAAGTTCAGACGGACTGAGTAGTGACAGAGTAGAGTGACCAGGCTATGAACTGTGCGCCCATTCTTCAGATCTCCTATGATGGTGATCGTTTTGCCATTGACAGTCCCCAGCTCGGATCGAATGGTATAGATGTCCAGAAGAGCCTACGATGTGTTAAAATTTGGACTGCACCAGACCTCGAGCCCTTACCTGACTAGGATGCTCTCCTATGCCATCGCCAGCATTAAGAACAGGCACAGGGGAATATTTAGCAGCGAGTTGGGCACTGCCGACATCGGGGTGCCTAATCACAATGGCATCGGCATAAGACCCTAATGTGCGAATGGTATCGGCCAGCGTCTCTCCTTTCTTCACTGATGAGGTATCTGCGTTAACTTGAATCACTTCGCCTCCACAGCGTTTCATAGCCGCATCGAAAGAAGTACTTGTACGGGTGGATGGTTCGTAGAAAAGGGTACAAAGAACTTTGCCCTTCAAGATGTCTAGTGTCCCATTGCGCTCGACCTGAAGTTGCATTTCATGGGCCAGGGAAAATAGGTCATACATGTCGCGTTGGGTGAATTGCTTCACAGAAAGTATATGACGACGATGGAATGCCGGATGGCGACCGTGAGCAACAATCGGTGGTACGTTGATGCCTGGACCGGCGGGACCACTGGCAGACGGTGCTAAAGCCGCCTGATGGGGAAGGATAGAGCCATCAGGTGCCCTGGCGGCAGAAGGCCCAGAAACGGGCTGCGGCTTTGCTGGAGGCACACCCGCTTGCCGTTCTCCAGCGGCATGCATAATGGTCGCACTGGATACATCTTTCCCTAGTGGTAAAACAGAGAGTTCACCATCAAGGAATAAGGTTTTGCCATGCACAACCACTCTGTGCAGTGACCCAGTGACGGAACCCTGCAAAGGGGACCAACATGTGCTGTGGCTTTGATACTGAGCTCGCCGTCCTAGGACAACTTCCACGTGAGTTGTCGTTTGTTCGGGGAGACTGAAGATACGAATCGGGTTATCGTGAAGGCGCACACGTATATCATCAAGAGTGAGTCGACCACTAGTAACGGCAGTAAGTAACAAGGGCAATGTTTCCTCTGCTCCGGACCATGCAGAAGCCGGCTCTTGAAGTTCCGTCGCGAGCTGATGAGGAAGCATCCCGACTGAGAACGCATCGATTACATCAAGGTTCTTCCACAGTGCCTCTTGATCCTGGGCTGATGGTAACGAGGTAGGTTGAGGGTATTGTTCCCGTGTGAAGAATAAGGCGAAGACTGAGACATCACAAGTAACCTTGAGGTGTTTTTCCTTGCTGAGCGAGATAAGAAGCAAATCATCTTTGTTTCTGACGTCGGTGATATGAACACTGCGGTTATGAAGAGACGCTAGTAGGAGCACTGATGCAAGGTTCGAGCCACGGGCATCGGTCACGATTGTTTTGTTTTGGGGCCACGAGGCGAAGTAGGCAGCGACAGTGGAAATTTGAGGAGAGGCGAAGTTCCCATGGAACAAGATATACAACGACTTCACGTCCGCTCTGACTCCCTCGTCAAGAGCCTGAACATTACCATCTTTCCCAGCAATACTGAGGGCGTAGTTGCAACGTGCGCTCTCTGCAGCTGTGGCATGAACCTGCTCAAGCAAAGAAGCATCGGTGATGGCGCTATCAAGCCCGACTGGTAGAACGAGTGAAGTACTGAAGCCTGCACTGATAGAAGCCCGCGTAGCTTGCTCAAATTCATCGGCTCCTGGCGAAGTGAGGTTGGGTAGGAACGCAGAAACGTTAACAAGCCCAGGGAATGTATGCGTTAGATACGAGGATTTGGAATCGATGCTCGATACGTCCAACGGAAGCTTGCGAACAAGTGCTTCTGCAAGCAATTTCGCGTTTTTGACGTTCGTTATGAGTGGAATTGCAAAATCAACTGCCATGCGCCGCGTGCGATACCCTTTGCTGGCGTAGCTTGCGGGGCGGCGATAATTGTTCTTTGATGGGAGGTTGATGTACATATCGATCAGATTGTTGGCCAGGTGCTGTGTGAGCGAATATTCGGACTTCTGTTTGTCGTTGCTATCTTCCGGAAGGCTTTCCAGGTACTATGCGAGACACGATACAACTTTAGGAACGCTTTGAAGTTTGATCAAACTTACTTTACAAGGAACATTATGTTCGGTCAAGAAGTCAGCAGTACCGGATGTCGCGAAAATGTTGTATCCGGCAGCGTGGAGCTTCTGCACTGAAGGCAGAATCTCCAACTTCTCTCGATAGCTCCCAATAGAAAGCAAGATATTCTTCTTCGGCGGCACAATACCGGTGGAGATTAAGGCCTTCAAGTATGCCTCATATTTATCACGTCCGAAGCAAGCGACTTCTCCGGTGGACGCCATTTCCACACCAAGTACAGGGTCTGCTCCAGAGAGCCGACTGAAGCTAAACTGAGGGACCTTGACTCCAACGTAGTCTGGAGGAAGACCAGGATCCGGGTAGCTCTCTACCGGTAATCCGAGCATAACCTTGGTGGCCATCTCAATAGCGTCAATGCCGGTGACTTTGGAAACGAAGGGAAAAGACCGCGCCGCTCGTAAATTGCACTCGATCACCTTGATCTCATTGTTCTTAGCTATGAACTGGATGTTGAAGGGTCCAGTCACATTGAGAGCGTTTCCAATCTTAGCAGTGGCTTCCTCGATTTGACGAACGGTAGCGGGGTCGAGATCTTGTGGTGGGTGGATAAGAGTGGCATCACCAGAATGCACACCAGCATTCTCCACATGCTCCGAGATGAAATGCATGACCATCTGACCATCCTTTGCTACAGCATCCATCTCTATCTCCTTCGCTTGCTCGATGTACTTCGTGATGACGACTGGGTGTTCGCGAGAGACAGCAGTTGCTTGTGTTAAATAGTTGGCCAAGTCATCACCAGTTGAAACGACATTCATGGCAGCCCCTGAAAGGACGTAGGAAGGACGAACGAGGACAGGGTACCCCACTGAATCGCAAAAGGCGAGAGCCTCCTGAAAACTAGTCAGCTCCTTCCACCGAGGCTGGTCAACCCCAATCTCATCGAGTAACCTAGAGAATTTGAAGCGATTCTCCGCGGTGTCGATCATCTCGGGAGAAGTCCCGTAGATTTTCACGTTCTGACGATAGAGGGGAAGGGCAATATTGTTCGGGGTTTGGCCACCCATCGACAAGATGACGCCGCGCGCACGCTCTGTATCATAGATATCAAGAATGGTCTCCAAGCTGATATTCTCGAAGTAAAGGCGATCAGCTTCGTCGTAATCAGTGCTGACTGTTTCTGGGTTGTAGTTGACCATGATCGTCGGGAGGCCTTGTTCACGAAGTGTCCTGATAGCCCTGACCGCGCACCAATCGAATTCGACTGAGGAGCCGATGCGGTAAACACCAGAACCAATGACCACGACACCGCGATCATTAAACACAACGTCGTGCTCGATAGCATTATACGTAGTGTAGAGGTAATTCGTCACTGCGGGGAACTCGGCTGCGACAGTATCTATTTGCTTGACGAATGGAGCAATACCAATTTCTTGACGAAGCCTTCGGACAGCTAACTCCGTTGAACCCAAACAACCAGCTAACAGGCGATCGGAGAAGCCAAGCTGCTTCGCTTGGAGTATGGCTCTGTTACTGACAGACGAAATAGATTGCTCCCTGTTGTTGTAGCGCATTTTTTAAAAAAAATCGAAGATCAATAGGAGTCTACGCACGACAAGCGCTTCTCCATGCGATGAATGTGTTGAAGTTTCGTTAGAAACCATTTGTCAATGTTAGTCATCTGCCAGATCTTGTCGACGCTATAGCCCCGATGGAATGCATTTGAGATGGCAAATATCCGCTTGTCAGTGGGATTGACCAGTTCCTCGTCGATGTCATCCACAAAGTTATTCTTATAAAATAGAAATTTAATCTCACCGAAACGACCAAGGCTGCTCTTACGTACCTTCGAAAATCCAAGGAACTGATCGTCGATCGCCCGTATCGCCTTCTGGATGGTCTCTTCGAAAGTCCGACCGATGCTCATAACTTCACCGACACTCTTCATGCTACTGCTAAGAAGCCGGCTGACCCGGTTGAATTTCTTAAGATCCCAACGTGGAATCTTGACAACAACGTAGTCCAAGCTTGGCTCGAAGCAAGCGCTAGTTACTTTCGTCACAGAGTTCTTGATTTCGTTCAACGGGACACCCAGGCCGAGCTTAGCGGCAATGAACGCAAGGGGATAACCCGTGGCTTTTGAGGCCAGCGCTGACGATCGCGACAGACGTGCATTAACCTTTTTAAATTTCAGTACAATGTATTATGTCGTTCAAGATGTTAAACTAACCTCAATGATGCAGTACTCCTTCGAGGTCGGATTCAGGGCATACTGAATATTGCACTCGCCAACAACACCAAGATGGCGAATAACGTTGATCGCAGTTGATCGGAGCATGTTGTAGTCAGAGTCAGATAGCGTTTGTGAGGGAGCAACCACAATGGAGTCTCCAGTATGTATACCGAGGGGATCAAAATTCTAGCATGCACCATGAGATTATGCATGCGCGGTTCAGCTAAAATGACGCTTACCTCCATATTACAAACAGTTATGCAATTGTCGCGACAATCACGGACAACCTCGTACTCGATCTCTTTCCAACCTTTCATGCTCTTTTCCACGAGCACTTGAGGGCTAGTGGCAAATGCCTTACTACATAGAGCGCGAAGCTGGGCTTCATCCTGTGCGAAGCCAGATCCCAGGCCACCCAGAGCATACGCAGCACGAACAATGACCGGGAAGCCGATCTCGCGCGCTGCGACAGCTGCTTCATCTGGAGTGGTGGCTGTGGCAGACTGAGCACAACGCTCTCCGATATCTTCCATCGCTTGGGCAAATAATTGCCTGTCCTCTGTCGTGATGATAGTCTCGATGGGGGTACCAAGAACCTGTACTCCAAGAGCCGCAAATTCATCTTTGAGTTTGATGCCGACATTAAGGGCGGTCTGTCCACCAAACGTCACGTAGATACCATCCGGTTTCTCATACTTGATGATTTTGCGTACGAAATCAGGTGTCACCGGAAGGAAATATACCTTGTCCGCAAGACCCTTGGAGGTAGCGATGGTGGCAATGTTGGGGTTGACGAGAATAGTGTAAATGCCTTCTTCCTTGAGCGCCTTGATAGCCTGCGAGCCTGAGTAATCGAACTCGCCTGCCTGCCCGATGGACAATCCACCGGAGCCAAGGATGAGAACTTTCTGGACATTGGCACGAGGGAACGTCTGATCACTGTCTTCCTTGCGCTTGCCCGGAAATGACATGGGCACCAGGGTGTTCATGTTGGCACAATCTACGATAATCCGGATGAAGTCGTCAAAAAGGAATTCCGTATCACGAGGGCCAGGAGTAGATTCCGGATGGAATTGTACGGAGAAAAATGGCTTATCTTCGCAGTAAATGCCTTCGTTACTACCATCATTGGCATTGCGGAAAAGCTCTTTCCATCCCTGAGGGAGTGTATCTGTGTCGACTTGGAAACCATGGTTTTGAGACGTTATGTAGCACCTTCCTGACAGTGCGTGAGTGCACGGGATGTTGTGTCCACGATTGCCATATTTCATCTTTGAGGTAGTAGCTCCCGCGGCGAGAGCCAGTAATTGGTGCCCAAGGCAGATACCGAAGATAGGACGGTCGCCTTTCTCCATTGCATGAGCAATTCGCTTGACGGTGGACATGATTGTCACAGGATCACCTGGACCGTTTGATATGAATAGTCCGTCATATGGCTCGGCTTCATTAATGAAGTCGTAATCCCAAGGAACAACCTTGAGTTCCACTCCACGCTCGGTGAAGCATCGAATCTGATTATACTTCATGCCCACATCCACAGCGACAACGCGAAGGACACGTCCGTTCGGATGAAAACGAGGTTGTCCTGTAGGTCTAAAAAGTCGGGGAGTCGATAATGATACTGCAGCGACGAGATTATCAGAGTTAGGATCGTGCCACGGGACATCGATGTAGTCTTCCGAAGGTGGCGGTGAGGATGAACGTGAGACCGAGCGCGACTCCGTAACAAGAGGCTGCAACCATCGGGGAGGGGCATCTGACTTTCGCGCCAACACTCTAGCTAACATAGAACCTTGCTCCCGTATCTTCTTGGTGAGGGCGCGTGTGTCCACGCCACAAATGGCAGGAATATTATTTTCTTTCAACCAAGCTCCAAGTGAAGAATTTGCCAAGTAATGGCTGTAGTCCTCAGCATATGAGCCAACTACAAGGGCAGCAATATGGATGCGAGATGACTCGAACTCCGAAGGGAGATCAATGTCGTTTTTGGGGCGTTCGGGCACGCCATAGTTTCCGATTAACGGATAGGTGAGGACAAGGATCTGGCCCTCATATGAAGGGTCGGTCAAGGATTCCGTGTACCCGACCATACCTGAAATACAATCAATTAACAACACAGCATCAGTCGATGGAAATAAAGTTCACCAGTTTGAAAGACGCATTCGCCTGCAACACTTTTTTCTTGCGCCCCGAAGCTGATACCTCTGAAGGCAGAACCATCATTGAGTTCCAAGACGGCCTCGTTAGAAGAAGACATAACATCATCATCATCATCATCATCATTCAATGGAGGGAATGTGACCGGAGGAGCTGGAAAACCATGATTGCTTTGAGAGCGAGCGAAAACGGGTCGAAGGTCATGTACAGGCATCCTGTAAAAATGAGAACTGGATGTAGAGAGTGATAGAATTGGGTGACGAGATCTAAGTGATCTCTTCTTTTCTCTTCACCCAAAGACTTTTAAAAGGGTGTTTTGGTGAAGAGAGAAGAAGAGAAGAAAAAATATGCCTCGATCATCAAATATTTAAATCCGAAACCCATATATGGCAAGCGACGCTAGCCAGACGGGCCGGTATATGGGGGTAGCAACTGGAACGATGTGGCGACTACTCGTGCACTGACACACTACACACTGAACAATCCAATCATGAATTAACTGCCACGCAGTTCATCTCCGCTGTGCCGTGCCTTGAAGTTTCTTGTTAGCGTGGATGACTTGCGGCTAAATAATACCAACATCATTGTGGGACACCCTATGATTTATGGGCATAATCAAAGTGGACATCCTCTTAGCGCCGCGGCTATCTTGGACTACTCTGCTGGCATCTGCGTGCGCAAGAAGCACGGCGGCAGTAAAGGTGAGACAACATGTTTATCTGGTGCTGATGATGTTTTACATTGACCAACATACTAGTACCACGAGTAGGGCACTAGCCAGCCTATCAGGACACTCGGAGATTCCATGTGACTACCCTCTGACGCTATGATCTTTAATTGTTCGAAACTAGCACAAATTCTTAACCAAGATGACTCAAACTGTACTGTCATAATCCCACCTGATCGGTGATGCCACATCAAGAGTGCATATGCATGCAGTGAGCACTGCTGGACACGATGGCTATTAAAATGTGCTGCATTTTCCATAACGGGTTATCGATTCCAATTCCAGTCCCTACGACTGACTATTAGAACGTATACAAGTCTCAGCAATATCACGGTTTTCTCCGAAGGCAATGTATAATCCATTCCTATGACACATCACTGAAATTAAGATACACACGTTGATGTCTACGACGCTCGTCATAATACAGTTTCAGGTAACCTCCTGACCACCGTGAGCATGTTTTCATTGATTGTCGAGAGTCACTTTGCCCACTTTGGAACTGTCCTCTCGCACAACCTATCAAAATGCTCGCAATCTGACGCACCAATCAAAGAACGCTGTATTCGTGTACCCCTATCGACGTTGATTCCCAAAACTTGGGGATGAACAAAACTGAGCATTGAAGATGTAAGGCTGGATCGTGCTTAACATGTAATGTACAAGATCATCAAGTGCAGTGTTCTGACCCAAAGCATGATATAACGCTTCTGCAGATAACTTGTCGTCCGATCCAGACTGAAGAATAAAGAAACCTTCCTGCTCTGAAAAAATGATTTGCTTCAAGCGGCATGGATGACAAGATCGCGGACTTGTAGGAACGAACCAGACTAGGAGCACATCAGAGGTTTTGAGCGTAATAACGGTATCAGGAACATCAATTACGATGAGTCCTCAGTCAGTGGTTAGCCTATCGGTCATTTATTCGTTGCCATATTGGAATCATGCAATGCACCGCTACTTCCAACTATATGTGAGGGTCATTTGAGAAAATGCCATTTCTCCATAGTCAATACATTTCGAAGCTGATGGATTTCAGGACCATCGAATCCATCGGCGAGGTTGAAACAGTCTATTATGGCAGCCCATACAGCATGGATCTGGAATTTCCAACCGAGTGGGTAGTGTTGATTGCAACAAAGTAAGTCATACCTCTGAATCTTCAATAGGGATAATATAAACAGGCTCAATCGGGACCAGCCAACCCTTACTTCTGTGGAAGTAACTGTCCTTTAAGTGTCGAAAAGCAATAGTCCGCATCGTAGCAAGTAGTGAGGGGGCAACGATAACTATCGTGAGCAAGGATCTGACTGGGATTAAGATACAGTACAATTGTCATGGCGAGATGATATTGGGACACTCACAGCTTTTACCGACCATTCATCATTAAGGCTCTCTCCTACAGAATATCCCTTCGTTTCCTGAATATTTTGAATGATGACCTAGGAGGTCTTCGTAAATTTGGCTTGGCTGTAATATGCGCTCACACAAGAATGACCAAGTAGAGGTAGATAAGAGACAGAAGCACCAGATCATCTGTGCAGTTCTTAATTTCGTTTGCTATATTGTCACGACCGGCATCGGTTGCGGCATAGATCAATATAGTCTGAGGACTCTGATAGCACACACGACCGATGGGCTCAAACATGAAATCGAGCCTCAAGTGTGGATTGTACGCCTCATCAAACAGGGAGTCAAGTGAAAGTGTATGGAGCAGTGGACGGAAGAGGGGTCATTGGAGGATCCAGTCAGCTTCACTTGAAGTGCGATTCAGGGGTCAGGATGAGGTCTCGACAGCCTGTTGCGGATCATTGATCTGGCAGTCGAACCTACGCGTATACAGGAGAGCCAATAGCACTCTGGCAAGACACATTATCACCAACTGATATGGGTATACTGCAGTTTCCGATGAAATGTATTGCTCCGGCGGTGTACGACAGAAAAGAAAATGGGATGAACGCGATGCTGGCTAGGGTAGCGATAAAGTGAAATTAACAGAAAGAACGAGGCATCTGCCAAGAGAACACCAATAGAGGAATACCTAAGTTTTGGTCGTGAAGGGGAATGTAGGTGACGTAGGAATCGTAACAGTGGGTCACTATGATTTTGATTTACGATTCCTCATCAGCTGGAGCCTCCTCCTCGTACTCAGCTTCTTCTTCCACCGTTGCGTCCTGGTATTGTTGGTATTCCGCAATCAAATCCTGCATGTTTGACTCGGCCTCGGTGAACTGAAAGTTAACATTCGATCAGACCATCCAATCACAAGATAGACAGCATATACACACCTCCATTTCGTCCATACCTTCTTGCGTGTACCAATGCAAGAAGGCCTTGCGCTTGAACATAGCAGTGAAGTGGTCGCTGACACGCTTGAACAGTTCTTGGATAGCTGTCGAGTTACCCAAGAAGGTAACTGCCATCTTAACTCCGCGGGGAGGGATATCACACTGTGCCGAAAGCACATTGTTAGGAATCCACTCCACGAAATACGCAGAGTTTTTATTCTGAACGTTCTGCATCTGCTCCTCAACTTCCTTCATTGATACCTTACCACGGAACACAGCAGCAACCTGAACGTAAGAGTGTATCAGCACAAGTCTCCTAGACACATACTCTTACATACGGTGAGGTAGCGACCGTGTCTTGGGTCTGACGCGGCCATCATGTTCTTTGCATCAAACATTTGTTGAGTAAGCTCGGGGACAGTGACAGCGCGGTATTGCTGACTGCCGCGGGCGGTCAATGGAGCAAATCCGGTCATGAAGAAGTGGAGACGAGGGAAAGGAACTGCGAATGCATATATTAAGCAAGAGCAAAGAGATCGAAGACAGCAACGAACCCATGTTGACAGCAAGTTTACGCAGGTCAGAGTTGAGTTGACCAGGGAAACGTAAGCAGGTAGTAATACCAGACATAACAAAGGAAACGAGGTGGTTCAGGTCACCATATGTAGGTGTGGAGAGCTTGAGCGTTCTGAAGCAAATGTCATAAAGGGCCTCGTTATCGATACAGAAAGTCTCGTCCGAGTTTTCTACAAGTTGGTGAACAGAGAGTGTTGCATTATAAGGCTATATGGTTGTGAACTTCTGAAACACGTAAAATCCGGAGAAAGACCGACCTCAACAACCGTGTCCGAGACAGCGGGACTAGGCACCACAGAGTACGTGCACATCATCCGATCAGGGTACTCTTCTCTGATCTTGGACATCAAGAGTGTTCCCATACCAGCACCAGTTCCACCACCGAGTGAGTGAGTGATCTGGAAACCTGCACTTTTATGTCAATGAAAAGCAGTGGTAAAACAAATAAAGGTTACTTACCCTGTAGGCAATCAGTGCCCTCAGCTTCCTTGCGAACGACGTCAAGAACAGAGTCGACCAACTCTGCGCCCTCCGTGTAGTCTGTATGTGATGGAGACGGGTTGAAATCACGATTGTTTGGCGCGACATGGCAGAAAACTTACGTCCTTTGGCCCAGTTGTTACCAGCACCACTCTGTCCAAAGATGAAGTTGTCGGGACGGAAGAGACCACCTAGAGGCCCTGAGCGGACAGAGTCCATAGTTCCTGGCTCAAGATCAACCAAGACTGCACGAGGAACGTATTTGTTTGACCCGATTTCATTGTAGTAAACCGAGATACGCTCAAGCTGCATATCATTGGTCCCCTTGTAGAGACCGTCCCGCTCGATACCATGCTCATCAGAGACCACCTCCCAGAACTTAGCACCTGCATATCAAATCACCATGAGATGAGAACATTGGACAATCGCGCGCGTCCTGTAAGTCATACCAATTTGGTTACCACACTAGTATCAAAGATATGTTAATACGAACAGATTAAGATGAAAATAGAACACTGAAACACACCTGGCCGGTCTGGATGTGGACGATTTCACGCATGCTGAAACGTGACAAGTTAGTGATAAATAAACACGAGATTGGTTGATTCAGAAAACGCGAAGATCGCGACAGACGCGCCCAAGCACGAATAGACACGAACCCAATGACCTGAAAGATACAGAAAGTATATAGACACGTACATTAGGGATTAGGGCAAAAGAGTCGTTGAAAGGATGGACACAAATGATGGTGCAGTCAAAAACGAGGCTTTGGAAAGTCGGGTCAAGGGTTGCCCGCTTATTTTTCAAGCGGCGACAAATTTCGGTGGCGGGCGTGTGGCTCCTCAATAATACCACGTTCGACCTCAAATTTTTGCCTTGTAGCGATTCAATCAAGCTTGTTTGATACGCCCCGGTGTGTTTTGTAATCTCGTTGAGCCAAATGAGGAGCATTTTGCATTGAATGGTGCGTTGGATAGGTTGTAGCCTATTGTCGAATTATCAGCAGGTGGATTTAATGACGTATTTCAGTGCTATCGTGTACGATACAGGACCTGTAGCGTGCAGCGTGTGCATGCCATGATGCGATCCTAGCAGCAGCCTGCAGGCGTTGTACTTAAGAGTTGGTATAATTACGTATACTTTTTCTGAGGTGAGCTTCGTGCGGGTACGCCCCGCTTGGTCAGGCTCGAGCCGGTGCAAATTTCAAGATCACAGCGTTCGGCTTCTGATGCTCATCTGAGCCACTGATCCTGACACTTGGTCCATCATGCAGAAACGTGGCACCAAAAACACTCCACGAGGCCACTCTTCCTTCCCCATACGTACTAGGGAATCCAGGATGCCTGATCACTTTTCCTATCAATCACCGAACTGTTCACGTTGTGACTCTGTGAAACAGACAAATTACTTGATGCCACGAGCCTGCATTGAGGCCGGCGAACTTAATCACCAATTACCTGCATCGGAGCAAATCGCAGTTCAATCAGTTCATGAAGATATGACAGGGAAGAATGTTGAGTTCTCAAAATCATGACTCTTTTTCGGGAGCGAGCACCACGGAATAGTCCAAGGGACAATATGACATTTCTTCTACTCACAGCCACAAAGTATGATTTGCTGACCGAGGGAAGCTCTTTTAAAAGAGCCCCAAGTCGATTCAAGCCTGGATAGACACTGCTCGCCCATCATCAATTCCAAGTACACGCTTGAGGAAGCTGTGGTATAGTTAGGTCAGTGACCCTGCTAAGTTGAGGTTATGCCCGACTATGCGTATTGACTGACAGGCGGTGAAGCTTCGTGATCTTGCTCTCCCCCCAGCCATGAGCGACCCCGCAACACCAACGTCAGACACTATTTCTCCACGTTCGCAGCGGTTCCGGGACTCTGTTCACAACATTCCGACACCCGGTACAGAAGTGTACCGACCCACACGCTATGTTAGTACCTTCCCCTTTGTTATAAAATGTCCCTTCAACAAACATTTAGGAGCCTACTTTTTTGAAAATATATATCGTCGGAGGCATTGCTCTACTCATGATATGTCTAGGTATTACAGTTGAAATAGTTCTGCGCTTATCAAATAAAAACAGTGGTACGTGCGTCTATTGTTTCCCCACAGTGCGCCCGATGACACCTTTCTAGGCTTCTCATTATCTCAGAAGAATTTGATTAGCTTTGTATCAGCTGAATTCCTAGCGGTGACGCCCACTATATCATCACCAAAACATCTTTATTCATCAGTTCGCAACAGTCGTTTGTTCCGACCTTGCTGGTGGTCCCACTCGCGTATTTCTGGGTTGTAGTTGACTGGATACTCAGATGGTACCAGGTTAGTACGACCGTTCACATCATCTGCCTTCCACACTCATTGTAGGGGCCTTAGCCATATATTACGCTATCCGAGGGCAATGCACCTGCAGCACGCAGTATTCTACTAGACTATGTAAGCATTTCACAAGTTATGGATGACGGGATAATGACACATGTGACCATCCCACAATAGATCGCACTCAAGTAGGAATCAATCACTCATAACCATGCTGACGATCTCACCTAACTTATCTACCAGTCACATGAGCACCCTATACTATTCGCTCAAGCATCGACACTGGTTAATAAATGTATCAACCCTCACTGCCCTTTCTGTCGCCTTGATGCAGCCGTTAGCCGGATCCCTATTTCAAGTACGACAAGTACCCTACACAAAAGGTAAGTTCAGCTAGCTTCTCCTTGCTGCCCGCTCAAAGTGAACACGTTGATGTAAAGCTGCCACCGTAACAAGCATGCGCAGCATCGGGCTTTCGCCTACTATAAATCAACTTACTTCATTTCTCGCTTCTGCAGGAGTAAGATTTTTCAAGATCAATTGCAATACTTTACTGACACATTAAACAGTACGCAGATGCTGCAGGTAAGAACACCTGATCTAACAGCAAGCGCTAGACTGAACTAGGTCAAACTTCGTAGTGTACAATAATCTTCAGGATCCACCATTCGTTCATGGTGGATGGTCTGCTGCTCCATTTACGGTATGCTGTCCGCTTCCTAGGACCACATAAAATCATTCAAATGTGTCTGTTGCAGGCACCTGCAGGCACCATTTTGAATGGAACCCTAGCCGTAAACACCACTGCTATTCAAACGCACGTCAACTGCATAAAACCAACCTCTTTCATAACCACCAACCTTACCAGCTCGGATTTTGTACTATCGGCCATCTTTTCACCTAGCTGTAATGGCACCGTCAGTCTTAACCCTAGCGATGGTACAGACCAATTCTCTGTGACAGCAGCGTCGACATGCACATCCTCGTATCAGGATCAAAACTTTCAGCCCGTCATTTTCTGGTATTATCATTTATCTGATAACGGAGACGCACTAGGGACTGCCGTTTTCTGCCAACCGAGCATCGCCGTTTTTGTAGTCACAACTACGATGGATCTCAATGATGGATCTATGGGGGAGTGTATAATTGTGGAGCCCTTCGACTATACAAATAACGTTACTGGTAACCCTTTGAATGGCGAAGCATTCAATGGGTGAGTATGATATTATTTCTGTCGCCAATTGCCTTAACGACTGTCTCCAGGGTCATCTTTGATGCGAGCAACAACTCGTACATTATCGCCAGGGCTCTCGCCATCAACTCAGGTCTTCCAGGAGCTATATATCGCTTCGCTGAGCAACAACAGAACGGTCCAGAATCTGTATTCGATGATCCTTATGGATTCGTCAATGCCACAAAGAATATCTACGTAAGTGGGAACTGTGCCATTCGAAAAATAAGTTACCAAATGATTCTTTTTGTCGCATTTAGACACAATATCTTTCTATTGCCGCGCAAACCATCTATTTCCTACCAGACAATACGACGATCTCTGCCCAGCTGACATCAGATATCCGAAGGTTGTTCGTTGAGTACGCATTACCCCACCATAATCATCATTCCACCCCTGACAACCTCTACCTTCTCAGAGCTCTACCAGCACACCTACTTTCTCTGTTATTTATTTGTGTCGGAATTACATCTCTCATCGTTCACATCCTGCACAGGCGCTCCCGCAAAAATCTTTGGTTGACCAGTCCACCTGGCTCGATCGCAGCCATCGTATCCCTCACATCGCGTTCTGGTTTCGGCGATCTCCTTCTGCCCTATGATGACGTACCGCGCATGAAAAGCAACCTCGCAGGTCTTACCTTCCGTCTTGATAAACGAACGGGCGCCATAGTCGCGGAGGAAGACTCTGGCATGGTTAATACCTCTGACAATACAGCGCTGTTGGGCGGTAAAGGGGAGTATGGCGCGGGGGTAGGCGTGAATAACCTCTCTCCGCTGTCACGCACATCCTTCAAGGACAACATTGAACCTGAAGGGCCTTGATGGAAGGTTTTGCCTCGCGTATTATCCTGCCTCATACATATGTGAACCCCGTTTTAATCCATGTTGCACGCCATTTACTGTAATGTTTACCTGGACTATCCTTTGTTTGATTAAACTAACAATTCTTTTCTCTCCACCTTGTTAATGGCATGTACGTAGAGTTCGACGTCATAGTAATTTTACAATGCTGTGTCCTCGATCGAGTGTGATCTGGTGACAGACCAAAAGGCATTGAAGCTTCATGCGTCGAAACTGCCTCGGCCGAAACCATGGAACCGTGAGGTTGCCGAGATCGTGCACACAGGGTTTGCCTCGATTAAATTCAGTGGTCAGTGATTCTTCTGATCAAACAACATTATTTATTAGATTAGAGTTAATGTTCAGCATTACAGCTAGTTTGAATAACACGTACCAAAGCTGTGACTATGTTCTGCCCGTTTGCAGATCACGACGCTCAGCTTTTGATACTCACCTGAGCCACTGATTCTGGTACTCGGCCCATCGTGCAGAAACGTGTCGCCGAACACACTCCACTGGCCACTCTTCCTTCCCCATACGTACTGAGGAATCCAAGATGCGTGGTCGTTTTCCTATTAATCACCGAACTTTTGTGACTCTGTAAAGCAGACATATCGAGCCTACATTGAGGTCAGCGAATCGCAGTTCAATAAGCTCATAAGGATATCGGAAGATGGTTAAGTTCATGGTTCCTTTTCGGGTGTGAGCCAGGCGGTCCAGGCCGCCGCCACTAGTGTAGGGGATCCAGGAACAAATATGTCGTTTTTCTACTCACAGCCACAAAGTATTCACTGAGCCTGGAAGCTGTGCTCCAAAGTCGATACAAACAGCCCTGACCCACATATCAAATCACAATCGTACGCCTGAGGAAGCTGTGATATAGCCAGGTTAGCCATGACACATGAGTCGAGGGCTGTGCCGGACTGCGCATATTAACTGACAGATAGTAGCGCTTCATAATCCTGCTTTCTACCCCGACATGAGTGGCTCCCCGACGCCAACCGTGACATCGGAGACTATTTCTCCACGTTCGCAACGTTTCCGAGACTCTGTTCACAACATCCCGACACCCGGTACAGAAGTGCACCGACCCAAGCGCTATGTCAGTATTCACTGTTTGCTATAAAATGCTCTTTTGACAAGCGCGATTGTAATCCAGGAACCTATTGTTTTGAACATCTACATCGTTGGAAGCATTGCTCTACTCATGATATGTCTGGGTATTGCACTTGAAATAGCTCTGCGCTTATCAAGTAGAAACAATGGTACGCGCGCCTACCACTTCCTCACCGTGCCCGATGACACAAGTTTGCTAGGCTTCTCCGTACCTGAGAATAATGTATTCACCTTTATATCAGCTGCAATGCTAACGGTAACGCCCACTATTATCTATATTATCATCAATACATCTTTCTTATCAGCTCGCAACAGTCATTTGTTCCAACCTTGATGGTGGTTCCACTCGCGTATTTCTGGGCTGTAGCGGACTGGATGCTCAGATGGTACCAGGTTTGTACGGCCGTCTGCATCATTTGCCCTCCACACTTATTGCAAGGACCTTAGCCATATGTCACGCTATCCGAGGGGAACGCACCTGCAGCACGCAGTATTCTACTAGACTATGTAAGCATTTCATAAGTCATGAACGAAGGGCTGATGCCATATCTGACCATCCGACAAATAGATCGCGCTCAAGTAGGAATCAATCACTCACAGCCATACCGACGGTCTAAGCTAATCATTTACCAGCCGCCTAACCACCTTATATCATTCCCTCAAACATCGGCACTGGTTAATCAATATATCAACCCTCACTGCTCTTTCTGTTGTCTTCATGCAACCGTTAGCCGGATCCCTATTTCAGATACGACAGGTACCCCACACAAAAGGTAATGTTATTAAGCTGGTTCCTCCTTGCCACCCGCTCATAGTGAACACGTCGATGTAAAGCTGCCACCGTAACAAGCATGCGCAGCATCGGGCTTTCGCCTACTATAAATCAACTTACTTCATTTCTCGCTTCTGCAGGGGTAAGACTTTCAAGATCAATTGGTATTTTTTTCTGAGACATTAAACAGTATGCAGAAGCTGCAGGTAAGGACACTTGATCTAACAGCAAGCGCTAGACTGAACTAGGTCAAACTCCCAAGTGTATAATAATCTTCAGGATCCACCATTCGTTCATGGCGGATGGTCTGCTGCTCCATTCTCGGTATGCGGTCCGCTTCCTTAGGATCACATAAAATCATTCAAATGTGTTTGTTGCAGGCACCTGCAGGCACCATTTTGAATGGAACCCTAGCCGTAAACACCACTGCTATTCAAACGCACGTCAACTGCATAAAACCAACTTCTTTCACAACCACCAATCTCACCAGCTCGGACTTTGTACTATCGGCCATCTTTTCGTCTAGCTGTAACGGCAGTCTTAGTCTTAACCCGAGCAATGGTACAGACCAATTCTCTGTGACAGCAGCGTCGACATGTGCAACCTCAAATCAGGATCAAAACTTTCAGCCCGTCATTTTCTGGTATTATCATTTATCTGATAACGGAGACGCACTAGGGACTGCCGTTTTTTGCCAACCGAGCATCGCCATTTCTATAGTCACAACTACGATGGATCTCAATGATGGATCCATGGGAGACTGTACAATTGTGGAACCCTTCGATGATGCCAATAACGTTACTGGTGACCCTTTGAACGGCGAAGTATACAATGGGTGAGTCTAATGTTTTTTTTTTGTCACCAATTGCCTTAACAATCTTCAGGCTCATTTTTGATGCGAGCAACAACTCATATATTGCTGCCAGGGCTCTCGCCATCAACTCAGGTATTCCAGGAGCTATATATAGTTTCGCTTCGCAACAACCGGACGGTCCAGAATCCGTATTCGATGATCCTTATGGATTCGTCAATGCCACAAAGGATATCTATGTAAGGGGAATTATATCATTCGAAACAAGCAAGTAATGGGATCGTTATTTTTTCGCATCCAGACACAATATCTTTCCCTTGCTGCGCAAACCATCTATTTCCTACCAGACAATACGACGATCTCTGCCCAGCTGACATCAAATGTCCCAAGATTGTTCATTGAGTACGTATTACCCCCACCATAATCATCTTCCCACCTCTGACAATATCCATCTTCTCAGAGCACTACCAGCATACTTACTTTCCCTGTTATTCATTTCCGTCGGAATTATATCAATCATCATTCACATCCTGCACAAGCGCTCCCGCAGAAATCTTTGGTTGACCAGTCCACCTGGCTCGATCGCAGCCATCGTATCTCTCACATCGCGTTCTGGTTTCGGCGATCTCCTTCTGCCCTATGATGACGTATCACGTATGAGAAATAACCTCACCGGCCTCACCTTCCGTCTTGATAAAAGAACAGGCGCCATAGTCGCAGAAGAAGATTTTGGCGTTGTTAATACCTCTGACAATATAGCACTGCTGAGCGGTAAAGGGGGATATGGCGTGGGGCTGGGGGTGACTGAGATCTCCCTGTCACGCACATCGTCCAAGGACAAGATTGAATGTTGAATCCTGGTAGAAGGTTTTGTTTCGCATACCGTCTTATCTCATGTGGGCCGGTTTTGACACATGTTGTACGCCATTTACTTGCCACTCACGAATATTTACCTGGACTATTCCTTTCCTCTCCACCTTGTAAATGCCATGTACATAGTTCGACTTCATATTTATACGATGCTGCGTCCTCAGTCGAGTGTGATCTAGTGATATACCAAACAGGATCAATGCTTCATGCGTCGGAAAATGCCGGGCTCAGCCGAAACCTGTGAGGTTATCGAGATTGTGCAAATACGATCGCGGCGCCTTAAGTTCAGCGGTCAGCAGCTCTTCTGGCAATAAGGATTAGAGTTCAACATTACAGGTCGAATAATTGCCAGCAATGATGCGGCAGGCCTGAAGCCTGCTACAGCCGAGGGTTCCGATGTAGCTTGAGATTGCACTGAAGTACTTAACAAATCCGGCTACAACAACATTGATATATCTGGAGCTGAGTGCGTTACACAAACGCATTGTAATCGATTATGACGCTTCTACATCGTATTGTCACAACAGGTAGGCTATACATCGCGGTCCGTTGTCCATTTCATATTATGGGATGCTCGATGAAGATCAACCATCCACACAAGCAAGAAGAACGAGAAACTTAGTGGGAATGACCAATATCACTTCTACCAATCATCATCGGACCAGTCATCCTCTTGTGCAGCCGTTGCGCCGGTATGTCTCATCGACGAGGGTATATAGTCATTCGGGTCGATGTCTTCGTCTCTACCAACCCCAACTGGATCTATGGTTGGCGAAGGGGGCTGGACAGGGTGCGCTAAGCGGTCCGTCAACTGCTCGTCAATTGCGCGTCCTTCTATCATTGAAATCCACATGTTTAAGAGTAAGCTAGATCGTGCATGTATGAAATCTGTTGAAAGGCGGTCATGCGAGTTGGATACCTACTGGCATTCATTGCCTGCACAAGGAAGACGTGGGTTTGCTGGTATGTTCATGCGCAACGCTGTCGCCTGCACGCTAGGGCCAGTTTGAGTAACACGCATCAAAGTCCTGACCATATTCTGCACGTTCACGATGCATCCAGCGGGGAGGGGAATAGCACCATCATGTTGCGACGATCCCGGTTTCTTGCCGTCTTCTTTGATGCGTACGGATGACGACGATGATGATTGGCCCTCTTGTTTTAGAGAAAATGGTTTAGCGTAATCGTCGGGTTCGTATTTCCAGCGTCGTTCGTAGTGACGTGAGGAATTAGACGCGTCAGTGCTCGATCGTCGCGGGGAGGGTGATCTGGACGACCTTCGGTACAATAGTTTCTGCATGTGTAATTTAGATCAATCCCTGGTGATGCGAAGAGATGTGCTACCTGAGGCTGGCCACGCTGGAACAGCGCAGAGACGGAGGTAAATGACCCAACGTCAATTCCGGCGCGTGCAAGCACTCCGCGCACCATCTCCTCATCGTGAACCAGGACGACAAGCGGAACATTGGCGGCGTCATGTGTGAAGAGCCTTCGTATATCCGAGTAAAGAGTATCCAGCGTTCCCTCTTGGTTAGTGGTCCCATGCTCAAAAGGCTGAGAAAAATTGTCAGATAGACACGTGAATGTAGGTAAACAGTGGTACCGCATTCTGTTCCTCATTTTTCAGCGCGAGTCCTTTCATCTTTATGTGTACAGTTTCTGTTACTCGTTTAGATTCCAAGTACTCCGGCATCGTCACATCTGTCCATCCGACATCAATGATATTGGGACTGTCAAAACGTTCGCGACGTCTGTCCTTGTGCCACGTGTTTACGACTATTGAGATCACTCTGATGGCATCAGCCCAGGGTGGATTGATTAGCCCAAGGGCTCCCGGAGTGGCGCTTTTCGTAAACAGCCGATACAAGACTCTTTAAAGCGGTCAGTCATCAATCACATGTGTGGCATAACTCATCAAACCTTTGGTTCTCAAAGTCTGCCCGTGGATTTCCTGGAGCGCCCCTCCCGTCAAGTTGAAAAAAACCTCGGTTGGCAGGGCTGTTGTCCCACTTATCCTTTTTGTTCTTGTGGGATTTCACCTTGTAGGTCTTGAGCTTGTCCTGAAGGTCACTCTTTGTGGCAAAATAAATCGGGGACAGCGAGGCGAATTTGTCCACTTTCCACGGTCTCCTGTGAGAAGGTCGTAAGCGGTGCTTCCGGCTGAATGTCCACATTTGATGAGATGTCATGAGAACGTATGAGGCACCGCTATGCAAAATTCCTGTAGTGTTCAATATAAGTTGACGTGCGACACGAAACTTTCAGAGTATCTAGTACCTAAGACCAGTTCAACAGGCGCGCCAGGACCTCCAGGCCTAAGTTCGGGACCATCGTAATTTATAATAGCGTCTATCGTCGGTTTGTCGTCGTACATCTGAAACCTGAAGAGCCATTGGGTGGACACAATTATTCAACGCGGGTGCTCTCACCATTCTTCAGAATGAGCTTGGAAGCCGCCGATCTGATAGTAATATGTTTCCGGCTCCATGCATGTGTACAATATATTGCAATCTATGACAAGCCAGCAATGAGGCAACGTCGACAGATAGTAGTTCAGATATACCTTTGTCCTTGAACGTTGAGCTTCGAGGGTCTGTGCACGGTGGGAATTTACGGAGCGTGCTGAGGGTTCGCAACCTTGAGAATTCCAACTAGGATAGAAGACCTTCGATTTAAGAACATACTGGCAAGGCAACACACAAAGGGATCAATCAACGAAGTCGCCAAAGTCACTAAAGAATCACGTGACGCATACTCCTGGACGATTTATCAACCCCTATAAGTTGTTATCGATGGCCCGCGGCCAGTGAGCACGTTTACATGGTGTTTTGTAGCGTATAAACCTAACACGTCGTCATTGTCATCATTTTGGCATCAAGGGCTTATGTAGTTGTAATTATGGCAGTAGTTTGTTAAATGATAGACTTCACGCAGATGGTGGCTTTTCCTTCAGTTCTTCATCATGTCCTATCCTCCTGCCTGAGCTCGTCGTACTTGATGATCCAGAATACGATATGCCCTCCTCAAGGGTGGAATCCGGCTCCCTGAGGCTAATCGTCTCAGGTGGCCTCTGTGAGCCGTTCTTTGAAACCTAGCAGAAATGTTGAAAATCTACAAACCAGAGATCACAGGAAATGACGACGCACAATAACGTATATAGCCGATGTCATGATTATAGCAGATCCGATGAGCGATAACGTCGAAGGAATTGTGCCGAAGAATACATATTCCAGAACACCAGCAAATAAGAGCTGTACATATTGACCCATAGATCCGCGTGCCGCAGTCTCGCGTTGATAGCCAATCGTAGTTAAAGTCTTTAAACGATTTTGAGTAAGCAGAGTCAAGGACAAGGACAGCAACCTGCCTGCGCGAAAAAACCCGAAAGTCCGATGAAAATCAGCATGGCAGCCCATTGCCAGTTGTGAGGGTAAACAATTGGGATCTTCATGAAGTACATTCTACACACAAATCAGAGTGCAAGCCACAAGAGAAGACAATGGAGCTCACGCAGCAGAAGAAACGAATGTACACCACACAGAGAAAAACATCATAAGATGCATTGGATGGGCGCGTTTGCCTATCGCTCGCATTGACAACACTGCAACACACCGGTTATAAAGTAGTTCTCATAGGCAACAATGGATCGACGACGTACAGGCACCAGTACCTAAGACAATTCCAAAAACAGCGACACTTTGGAGAAGGAAAAAGTCGAAACAGAAAACTTCGAGGAGAATGACACCTTACCAGACGGCTCGTATCCTGTCTGTCGCAGTGGCTCTAGAAGCTGCATCACTGCTATCCGAGTTTACGCTGGAAGTATTACCGAACAAAAAAGGCGGCCGAGCAATTAGAATGACACCAAGCAAGCTCACGACTAAAGGGATGAGCGTGAATGGGTGTCAGAAGGATGTCGAGATAGGGTGATTGCACGAACTGGCCGCAAATGCTTCATGCTTCGAATAAGGCTCCTTCAAGACAACGTATCCACCTATTGCTGCTGAGAGTGGCGCAAGAAAACTCAACACCGTCGCATCTGCTAATGAAAGGTACTGCAGGGAATAATACATCCCGAACAGGCCGAAGAAACTTGAAAAGAATTTCAGTAGCTGCCTTATAATGACTGTATATTCTCCAAGTCAGAACCCACCCGCACAAGCCTCTGTTAACCAACAACAGCCTCACGCCTTTTGGACCAAGGAAAGGATCTGGAATCTTCATTGCAACCCTGTCAGAAATATGAGGATGGTCACACCCACTATTTGAACAACGTACATATATAATACACAGCACGCCAAGGTGATGCCCTAATAAGATTCGAATGGTTTGATCAAGATTTGTATCTGCCAGGAGAGATATATCGAAATACCAACCATACGGACTGCGATGAGCTACAAAACTATAAGCCAATTTTTTAATATATATACAAGCGAACAAACTTCAAGTGTGTGCATGGGCACATCGAGGTTGTCCAGCTGCTTGACGCCAAGGTTCATACATACGAAGAAGAATTGCGCCACTATGATCAACAGCATCCCCAAGTTCGTCTCGACAAAGGCGATTATGCGGGATATTATCCCTTGCCATCGTACGTGCAAACTCTCAAACCATCTAGATTGGGGACCAAAAAACTGACGTCGTGTTGGGGCAGAAGATGTTACATCGATATCACCCCAGTGAACTTCGTCATCCGTTGGACTCTGGGACAGGGCGATGTAGGCATTTGTCGTATTCATTTACAGCCACGTTCAACTGGATGTGACGAGCGGAATTGAAGGTATAGGGCTGTAGTGACGCGTGGGTGCGAGGTGGATATCGATCTCTCGAGCGTGCTCCAAACCCTATATACATCATGTGTTGACTGAGAGCCACGCAATTTTAGTGGATGGTACAATAATAAAAACCAGCTGACCATCAAGAAAATTCTCACTCTTCAACGTGACCAGTGAGAGCATTATTATAATAGGAGAACAGCCTCGAGATACGCGACCTGTAGAAAATATTTCAACCAAGTCGATGTTTAATAGAACCTCAGAGGCTGAGCTAACCAGGGTTGGTCGCTTACTAGTAATTGTCACACAAACGCTTTTTTTGGTCGATACATTGACTCGGCAAGTATTCGGGACTCCGACCAAAGTTTTGTCAATACATCATCATGGTGAAGAGAACCGTGAATTTGAAAAAGTTTTCAAGCCAAACTTCCGGGCCGAACTAATGGTAAGTTTAAGTTTAGCCTGTGAGTCACGGGTAGGTGACAGGGATTTTTCGTGAAGGTCTGCTAAACTTATCAGCTAATTAATGTTAGATGGTGGACAGATTCTGACAATCAACACTCACTTACAGTAGTTTGAACGTGTACACGGGTCCTCGACTTCCTTTATACATTATCGAGGTAACGGCGGCCTTGGTCTATTCTTAAGTGCTGACTGGACTGTAGATGTTGATGGTGAGACGAGATCTCTTCGCAGATTATCACTGGTGCCACATTTGATAGGTTCCCGCTCTACTGGGTAAAGTCCGGTTGCATATAAGCCACGTGCCAGAAACGATGACAGCCAACTCATTGTGGAGCCAAGTCATAACGATGACAGTGCTGAAGTCGCCAATAACTAATGTTGGAGTCGACTCGGAAAGAGCCGAAATGGTGGCTTAGACCTTAAATCATCGCTAGTTACATACAGTAGGTATTTTTCGTGTACGCCACGCGTTTGTTTTACGGGTTCCCTGTACAATTGAGTTAGATCGTACTTCGTGAGGCTTGCGGAAAACTCAATAAGAACAGTCTAACCCCGAAAATTATATGTTCAAGCACGACAGCAAAATGCGCACCTTGTTGATATACAACAGGAATATTGTTGAAGGCAACTGATGATCTTGTTAGACTTACATACTAGTAGCACGCAAAGTGTAGGTATGTATCTGTGAACCTCGAAGACGCCACAATGGTGCACTTCAACGAATAGAACGCCATTAGATGCAACGGATGAGCGAGCTTCCGCACGAAGTGAGGTGTCTGTAACCCAGTGAAGTGGTCTTACCATAGGTCAATCACAACGCGTATATGGCTTCAATTACACCAAATATAGAAAGGTAAATTTGAGCGGAGGGGCGTACAAGTGATGGTGCTCACTAAACAGCTACTGCTCTTCGTGCCGGGGTCAATTGTGGCGAGTACTGTCGTTAAGGTATGACAACCGAGAAGCGGGGGCACGATGAAGGCAACGCCAAGTAAACTAACTGCAAACTAAGAATGCCTCATGGACCATAGAGAAGAGAGGAACATATCTCTCACCTCTCGCGACAGCCTGAGTCACGGAGTAATCCCCCTTGAAAAGGGTGCACTATCATAAGAGGTACCAAAAAAGTGAGTATTGAGAACCAACACATATACAGTCCACATATGGCGAAAAACATGAATAGCGAAATTTCCACAAAAATTGAGGTTGACATGTAGATCAAATGTGCACTCAATGATGATTCCAGAATTTCCATGGATCATCAAGTAATAAAAAAGTTGAGAAGCCCATCAAACAAAAGCTACGGAAGGCAACGCGCGCAGTAAGGGACTCTGGAAGATATGGAGTTCGAAGATCGTCGAGGGGCCATGGCATACTTACCGCGCGATAAAGAGGAAGGATTACGATGAGGTCAGAAAGAACAAGTATTAGGGTAGAGGCAGGTGATGCGGTCAATTAGTTTTTTTTTGAATTCCAATTTCTGTCCCATGGAGAGTGATACTCTGAGGAGGACAATACTATCTAGTCGTGGGGACCCCCAGTGTCCCCGACGCATCTCTAGGCGCGTGAATGCCCTGATGTGAGGCGTACCCCATCAGTCCGCCGTTCCCGCCGGCCGTTTTAGACGCGCCGCCTGTCGAAGATGAGATGACTTTTAAATATAAGGTACCAGTGTTCTGTACTAGCAGGTAGCAAAATGATAACGCGTACTCAACCGCTGATGCGGGTAGGTACAGGAGTCAGTAGGTAGGGATAAGGAAGTAAATGATGTGACAGATGGGGTGGGATTCCGAATCGTACCAGAGAAGGCTGATAGAGCGTTGCTGACTCCGTGTAAATGAGTGTGGAGAGGGGATGAGGACATGGAAGGAGGTGGGGACTTTGCCGGGGTACTACTGGAACATAGTGGACGTAGACATTACCAGGCGTAGTATGTCGTGGCCGTTAGGATGGCTGTGTGGATGCTGGCTGACAGCACCTTCCCTTGTAGTTCGTTCCCCGAGGAGCCAATGCTTGGGACGGCCCACCATCACCTTGCCACTAAGGTAACGGCTTGCGTCCCACTACTAATGCTTCGTTATCCTTACCAGTTGTCGTTCCGCGCGGGTGACCAAGCCGCCGTACCCTTGATTCTGGTAAGTATCCACACTTTCGCCCGTACAATTGAGAATTCAACTGTGAAGGCTTACGAGACCCCAACGGTTCACTACTAAAACAAAAAGAAGGTTTACAACTTAAGCCTACATTTAGTAGACCGACGCCGGAATATGTCCTCTCGAGTCGATGTATATATGGATACACCGCTACCGCCCGCCGTCCAATGAACGGTTTCAAGTTGCCAAGACGTTAGTATTTAAACCTTCATCCGAGCTCGACGTCTCGCACACCAAAGATGATGTACTAACCAACGAATCCATAGGGTTGCTAGCAAGTTCAGACTCTAATGAACACACTTATTACGGCGTGGCGACCGCTTTTCTTCACTCCCGGAGCAGGAGTCTACAGAGGCCAACGCTAAAACCTCTGCTGCATTCCAGAACCATTCCGAACTACTTGGCCCTACATCAAACGTCCCCGGGTGTCCTGTCCAGCATAAGCCAGTCGGATGGTTATCAACCAATAATTCCCAGGATAATCTTTTGTACGCAGGTTGGTCTGCGAATACGCTACAGGTTCGTCGCTCAGCAAATTAATGCTAACCTTCTACTACTGATACTCACGTACCATGATAGTGGCATGACCCTTTTCCATTACGGAAAAAGGGGTTAACCTCACCGCCGCCATAAACAGAGTAACGACTTGTCGATAGTACTGGACTATCTCCCCTCATGATATGGACCACCAGCACAGTCTGATTTAAAGTTGATCTTTTTCGAGATCGACCAGCATTCCTAATGACTAAGAACGAACGGTTAACTCCGAGCGCACATCTGGTCTCAGTGACTAACGCCACTTATTCGGTCGGCCCCTCCTGACCTTACACCATGGTTGAGGCTCAGCTATCGCTAATGTCTACACGCGTCTACGCCTCTTCGAGATGAACCAAGGGCAGGCCTCGGACCAATTCAGCTACGCTTCGACTGCCATAATTAATGGCATACCTACAACCACCCCGGTCTCAAGGCTCGCCAATTCAACGGTATTCCGAGAGTCCTATCCGCCCAGTGATCAACTACCACTGTCTCGCCTCTGCCGAGCGGAATCCCTTTAGGACCATTCCACCGATGCTTTCAGCCTTCACGAGTTACCGTAAAGGGTAGGTAGGTTGTGGGAGGACATACACACCGTGCTACTTCTTATTCTCACTGACAAACACTACGCCAAGAACAGCGGGCGTAATATGAGCCAAGCGTAAAAACTGAAATAATGCGTCAATCTCAGTTGTGAATGCTGTGATGGTGTTCAGTCCAGAGGTAGATAAGTGAACGAAACAAACTCAAGAGGCATAACAGAGTACTACAAACTCTCATGCTAGGGAACAATTATATAGACCTGTAAAAGTTCAAGAGTGCACCCCGAGAACAAGCAAAAACCCAACGTGCTACGCTGTACTATCAGTGGTGGTGTTGGGGGTAGGTGGTCGCCGCGTCAACTGATAGTAAGATGAGCAAAGGAATTGTATAGCGGAGTAGGATGATCACCCACAGCGACACATAGAGCAGAAGACATGATGATAGCGGCGCCGAGAACTGACAGTAAAGACGGTGTAACTCCGAAGATTATGCGTTCAAGCACAACAGCAAAAAGCATTTGGAAATACACTCCAGTGGAACCACGCGATACAGTTTCTCGCTGCAATCCCAATGTCAAGAGAATCTGAAAAGGTAGTGAATTACCGGTGAATAAATGGAGGGTCACTAGTAACTAACCTGTGCCACGAAGCCAAAGACACCAACCATGAGCAGAATAAGCGACCATTTCCATGAATTAGGATATACGACAGGAATGCCGAAGACGACCATCCTGTTACATAGCAGATGATTAATGTGACACGCAAATTGCAAGATATATTTACGAACCCCAAAGATGCCATGACGGTGCACCACAAGGAAAAGAATGTCATCACATGCATTGGATGAGCTTGCCTCCCAATTGCGCGAATCGAGGTATCTGTGAAAACCATTGAAGCAGCCATTACTATGAGAAAGTCGATAACGATGCATACATGCTCCAGTGGCTCCGACAACACCAATCATAGCTGCCCTACCGAATATCAAATGGGAGAGCAGTGTACAAAGGATAACGCTCACCCAACACCCATCATCCTTTGTGCCGGGGTTTCCGGCAAATAGAATCCGTCGGGAATAGCGGCTGGTATGGAGTTGAATAGAAATGGGGGTCGAGCGATGAGAATAACACCAAGTAAACTGCAAACTGGTGACGCCTCTAAGTATCCATAACAAGCGAAGTCAGAACATAACTCTCACCTCCTGCAACAGCTTGAGTAACAGAGTAGCCCTCCCTAAGGAGGATGCATCCGGTAACCGCAGTTGTAAGAGGTGTCAAGAAAGTCAAGACTGTCGCATCTGCGACAGATAAATACTGAATCGACAGATACAGTCCAACTAGTCCAAGAAACCTAAGAGATAAATTATCACCAAAATGGAGGTCATGTTTGCAAATTAACGCGTACCCGCTGATCCCACGGATCACCAATAGTATTCGAACACCTTTGGGGCCAATAATCGGATCAGGGACCCCTGTGGCAATCCTTCGTTGCGGTCAGTCGCAAGGGTATTGTCTGAAGAAGTAACCGACATACATGTATGTCACACAGCATATCAACGTGATACCCTGGGGACGAATCGATATTCAAATGACTGCAGTTCGTAAAAACTCTTTGACGCACCATTCTCACTATAATAACCTGTTATATTGAAATTCACTCTGTTTAGAGGGTAGAGATGAAGAAACAGCTAACTTCAAACGCGTGCACAGGAGGCTCCAATCTGCTAAGCATCTTCACCGATAGATTCATGAAGGCGAAAAAAAACTGGGAAGATATAATGTATAGCATCCCGGCGTTATGGACAACAAAATTTGGGACATTGGGCCGTCTACCGATTGCTCCATCATTTTGGGATGTGCCAGAAGTGGACTGTGTCGAACCATAGTTGTGTCCTGTGGTGTGAACGAAAGAAGACTCGCTGTTGCTCATCTTAGAGGTTTGTCTTCGCTGATTTCAGCCTCAGAACGTTGCACTAGTGGTAGAATATGTGCTGGGAGCAAGTATGGAGCAGCACCTGTAAGGTTGTAACCGCCTTTTTTTGTAACTAAGGCACAAGTCCGACAAAAGAGGGTTATCGGCCCGGTATGCATGTAATGATCCTGTCAAAGCAAATCATGCAACTCTGACTACTCACGACAATATTGACCAGTGAGCATATAATGATGGTAGCGCAAAGTACTGACGGTAAAAAGTCTAAAGACGGTATAATCCCAAAGTCAAGACTCAAGCGGCACCGCATCAAGAAAAAACCTGTTACATAATACATTCCTATGGAAAGCCAGACGTGCTCCACTTGAAACTTCTCAGAACCATCCTAGTGAGTCAAGTGCTTCAATTGGCCTCCGAACACCATGTGCGACCATTCTAATGCGTCATATAGATAAGGGAGTGGGTTATATCGTGTTTTACCACTGGGACCTCATTCAAATTGGACGTCTTCCTGCATGTGTTGCTGCCACTGTTGCTTTTGACCTTGAATCGTACTCTTCTCTCGTCTTCTTCGATTGCTCGTTCGCTCGGCCAAGTTCGCGTTTCGCTGAAATTCCCATGGCCTCAGCGATCCATTGCCGTATTCTCACTGTCGGTGTCGAGTTCGAGGTCGTGATGTTATGTTTGGGATGAACTGGATTGCTGCATGGCCACCGTTTTGTGGGAATATGAGACTCCCGTCTCCGATCCTCTAAGTCTGGCCTCCAAGGTGGTGGCAGTGTCTCATTGTTCTCGTTTTTTTAGTATCTGCTGATTGCCTTCTGTGTTTTTAGAAACTCCGTGTACTTAGTGGTAATTTGAACCTGCTGCTAATGATGGCGAATTAGAATTATCTCAGTCTTCGTCCCTCGTCGGGGCAATTGTATTGTCTCGTAGACGTTCAGACTCGAATTTTATTGTCCATGTCATCTTTTTCGAGCCGTGTCAGTCAGGGTCCCCATAAGTTTTCAACTTGGGAAGTCTCTATTCACTCATCAACAGTTTCTTTAGATCTTCACCGCAACTGGTCTAGCCTGGTGGTTGCTACAACAGAATCAAAATCTGTTTTTCTTAGACTGCAGGTCTGAAACCCGTTAACGACGAGATTTTTTATGGGCACACACCTTGATATTCACTCACGGATGCTTTATTTGGAAGTTCACTGTAACTGGTCTAGCCTGGTGGTTGCTACAACAGACGCATCTCTTTGATTGTGTAGGTTCGAAACCTGCCGATCACAATATTTTTTCCAATCACGACACACCTCATCACTGATGGATAGTTTCCTTAGAGGTTCATCTCAACTGGTCTTAGCCCCTGTGCATTGAAATTGTTGTCGCAATATTAATATTTGCTCCATGGCGAGTCACACCTTCGGACACGCGTCCGAGTCCGAAACACTAAGGTGTTGTGACTCGTGAGGCTGCCGCAGGTTTTATGTAGTTCCTCTTCGGGCTTAGTCGATTGCATATTGGATGGATTGGTGGTCTGCGATATCAGGCGCTGATCCGAAATACACATGCAAGCGTAGAAAAACTGGGCAGAGATGATGAATAACATCCCAGTGTTACCGACGGTGATTCCTGTGACACTAAGTCAACTGTCGTCCGCTATTACCCCATCGAATGGGCGTAAGGAAATGGGATGCGTTTGCGTTGCCGGGTCAATGGGGGAAGACTCGCTATTGCTCATCTTCGACGTTTATGGGTTCGTGGACTTGAACCGTTGCAATAGCGAGCGTGGGTACACCAACCAGCGACAGGGCTGAAGACGACCCAGCGCCTCGATGGCATGGTTGTCACCTTTACATACAAATGTATGGCAAAATGCGTAATATATATAAAGGCACAAAAAGGGTACAGGTTGACCTGATCGCATCATATACAATCGTTGAATATACAACTGTTGGAGTATTTTTAGAGAGTGCAAGACTCAGAAGCATCAATGTAGCCTCGGAGTGGGCAGGGGCCCACAATTTTATGTTGCCGAACTATCAACGATACTGTCATGGCGAGATTTCTGCCTTTTTTATCTGGTGGGCGAAATCCACATGAACACAGAAGTTTGGCAATAACGAACAAGCGGTGACCACTCACAACGACATAGAGCCCAGAGGACATGATGATGGCAGCGCCGAGAACAGATAGTAAAGATGGTATAACGCCGAAGAACAGGCGTTCGAGTACCACAACGAAAAGCACCTGGGCATACATTCCAGTGACACCGCGCGACACAGTTTCTCGTTGTAACCCCATCGTAAAAAGAGTCTAGAATCATAGGGAATTACCAATAAGCGAACGCATAATCACTAATGTACGCGCCTGGGCCACAAAGCCGAAGATACCGATCATGAGCAGAAGAAGTATCCACATCCATGAAGTGGGATATACAACGGGGATATCAAGGACAACCATCCTGTTACAAATGGTCAATTGACACAAAATACAGAGCTGTATTGACAGACCCGAAAGATGATATAATTGTGCACCATAATGAAAAGTACGTCATTATATGCATAGGGTGAGCACGCTTCCCAATTGCCCGGATCGAAGTATCTGTAAAAACCATTGAAGCGATCATTATCATGAGAAGGTAGGGCGCAATGCGTACACGCTCCAGTATTTCCAAGCACACTGACCATACATGCCCTGCCAAAATAGATAAATTGTGGGTTGAGCGAAACAGAGTACGTGTAATGGTGCTCACCCAACACCCGCCAGCCTTTGCGCAGGAGACACGTCTGGGAGTCCTTGGGAAATAACACTCTCGGAGCCAAATAGAAATGCAGGTCTGCCTATGAGGACAACACCGAGTAAACTGACAACTAGGTGTTTTGAATCTCCATAAGTAATCAACCCTCATCAAAGGCGGATCATGACTCTCACCTCCCGCGCCAGCTTGCTTGACGGAGTAGCTCTCTTTCAAAAACACAGATCCAGCCACCGCTGTCGTAAGAGGTGTTAAAAAAATCAAGATTGTCGCATCTGCGACAGACAAGTACTGGAGTGACCAATACACGCCAGACAACCCAAAAAACCTGGGAAACAGATCATTGACGAGTTGGAGACCGTGCGAGTAAATCAGCACCCACCCAGTGACACCACGAATAACAGCATCATTCGAACACCTTCAGGACCAGTAATCGGATCAGGAATCCCCATGACAATCCTTTGTGTCATCAGTTGTAAACCGTTGTCTGGAAAAGCAATCGACAAACATGTATATCTCGCAGCACACAAAAGTGATGCCCTGTACAGTGACAAATCAATAGACATTCGAGTCGAGGACTCTGTGGCGCACCATCCTGATCACAATAATCTGTTCACATTGGTTTCACTCCATATTCGATCAACGAAGATGGACACAACTAACCTGAAGTGCGTGCACCGGATTCTCCAAGCTGTTCAGTGACTTCACCGAAATGTCCATGGAAGCGAAGAAAAACTGGGAGCATATGATTAATAGCATTCCAGCATTTCTGGCGGTGAAACTGAGTGGTTCATTTGTGATTGCTCCATCATCTTGACGTGCTTGCGTCGAGCCATAGTTTTCTATGTCGTTACGGTGAATGAGTGGAGACTTGGGCTTGCTCATGTTCGATGTTCGTTGTTCGTTGATAGAGGGTTCGTGGAGCTACTAGCCAATAATATATAGTGGCTGGATGGGTCGAGAAGTGTGATGCGGTCTAAGGATCTGTCACGGTGAGGGCGGCCATCATGGATTGAGGAGTCCTTGATATTAATATGGTACCACAATTCGAATGCCCTGTATAGGCATATATGCATATGTGTAGTAGTGCAAAAAAATTGTAACGTAGCTAGTAGAGCCTAGCTAAAGTTGAAAGCCTATCATGTAGACTGATCCCGCGGAAGCAATTCGCGTAACTGTCACCCGACTTGCGCGTCACTGTTCGCTATTATGTAACTATAGTCATCGGCTCGGCTGCGCCAGTCCCCAGCACATTGGTATACAGTGTGTTTCACATAGACACGGCAACTCTCCCTAGGCCGCAATTTTGACCCATATGTATTTACATAAAATTTTGATAGGAAACATAGCCAAAAGGTGCATAAATTTAAATTTCCGAGATTTCGCCTGATTACGTAATTTGTTCACTTTTTGCCATTAAATGCCTCCTCCTACCAAAAGACAGAAGCAAGCAAAACAGCAGCATGCTTCATCATCAA
>JABCPU010000326.1:0-76047 GCA_016800925.1 Suillus spraguei | reverse complement strand
AAAAGTGGGAAATTTTGTGCCTTGGAGCGGCCCTGACGTCGCTGGAAAATCTATTGTTGCACTGGCCAAAAGTTGTTAAGACTTCATCCGTTGTTGCAGGTCTCAACGAACTGGGTTTGCGCTATGGCGCTCGCTCAAACGGCGAGATGGCAGCAGGGTTCCTCAAGGCAGCATCCGTAAACATCGTAAATGATGTCGATACCCTGGTGAAAATGTGGGGTCGTGTGGTTGACGTGATCAATGTCCCCTCTATGAGGAGTGGGAAAAGGACATGAAGATTGCCCTAGACCATGTGAAGAATCGCCTCAGGTATATTCGACTGAAGGAGAATGGCCAAAGCTTGGTGAGATTTCAGCGAGGTAAGCAACTAAAAATATCTCTCATTATATGCGCTAATGTAGGAGTAGCTGTCCTCTTGTGGAGCCATATTTCACTCGTTTGACGCCGCCTGGTCCATTCGACCAGGGGAAATATAGTCTCGCCAATAATGGTTGGATATGGGATGCGAACCCCCTTCAGAATTTTGCCCTCCCACCATCAAAGGCTTACCTCCGGCGCGAGGTCATTGTATGGGGCGATTGTGTGAAGCTTCGATATGGGTCGGGGCCGGTTGATAATCCATGGCTTTGGGAACACATGATGTCCTACGTAAGGATGCTTGCAGCCACATTCGATGGTTTTCGTATCGACAATTGTCACTCAACACCGGTGCATGTCGGTGTTGCAATGCTCGATGCGGCTCGTATTGTCAATGCAGATCTTTATGTCTGCGCTGAGCTCTTTACGGGCAGCGAGGACATGGATCTAGTATTTGTGCAGAAATTGGGCATTAACAGCCTTGTTAGGGAAGCAGGTAATGCCCATGATCCAAAGGAGTTCTCAAGAATCATGTATAGATACGGGCTTGGAAAACCGCTTGGTGAGTTACACAGGTCATTATGGAGCGTAGTGGGCTTTGATGCATCTATCATAGGATCTATGGATGGCGCATGCTTGACAAACATGGAAGAACTCGATCCTCCCTTCGGAAAAGGTCCAACGCGTCCGTGCATCGTTAGTCCTTTGAATGGTTCAGTGCCTCACGCACTCATGTATGATCTTACGCATGACAACGAGTCTTATCTCGACAAGCGTTCTGCAGAGCATGCACTGTCCGTCGCTGGCATTGTAACGTTTGGTTACTGTGCAATTGCTTCAGTGAAAGGTTTTGACGATCTACATCCGAAGCTCCTAAATCTTGTTGAAGAAAAACGGCAATACGAGCTAACCCAGCTTGGCGAAAATTCGGGCATTGCAAGGGCAAAGAGATTGCTCAATGGCTTGCATCGGGAAATGGTACTTGGTGGATTCGACGAGGGCCATTACTGGCAAGAGGGTGATGTAAGTATATGATTTGGACTTGCTCTTATGCAGACGCTAACGCTCAGCAAGTATATCCTCGTTCAGCGAATGCATCCGACTACCCAAAAGGGTTATCTGCTTATTGCCCATACTGCGTTTTCAAAGGGCTCAAAAGACCGCGGCATCGGTGTGTGCTATCATACGGTTTACATGATTCACTCTAACCGATCAATAGTGAACACTATAGAGTTGTCTCGTACCAGAGCTCGATTCGTGTATGGTGCTTCGATCGAGTTTTTATCATATAAAACGCTATATGATCCCAACACCATCCGAGGCCTCCCCGGGAAGCTGGTTGAAATTCCCGATGTCGTCGTCCCGCAGATATCGCACGATGTCGCACCGTTCTGCAGGATCACAGTTCCAGACTACTTTCCGCCCGGAAGTATTCTCATTTTTGAAGTCGAGGTTCAGAACCTGGACAATGAGCTGGATACCTTCTGCGCCTCGGATGCAGATAAAGCCTTCGGCAACCTGGACCTTGTTGATTTGAACGTTATATTATATCGCGCTGATGGTGAAGAAAGGGATGCGACCAGTGGGCTAATTGGTGCCTATGATGTCCCAGGCTTTGTTAAGCTGACCTACTGCGGGCTGGAGGGATGGATGCATCCTCTTCGGCACATTATGAAGTCAAATGATCTTGGGCATCCACTTTGCGAAAATTTCAGGCAAGGACTTTGGCACTCGACTATATCTATTCAAGACTGCAAAAGTAGGTGGTTGTCTGCTTATTTGCCTCTGGCGTAGCTCATATTTGCTCGCCAGGCAAATAATTCAATTCCCGAAACTTGCGCAGCCTGCGCAGTGGTTCAAAGAGCGAACAGAGCGTATCAAGGCTTCTGTTCCTTCTTATTTGCGTCCAAAGTACTTTGCCATCCTGATATCCACTGCATACAAAGCCGCTCGATGTGCAGCGATCGAGCAATGCTCTGAGTTCGTATATACAGGGCATGATTTCACACAGAATCTCGCCATGTGCGCTATTCAGATGCATGGAATGGTACAGTCCGCATCCCTTGACCCGGCGAAATCTACTCCCTCACTGGCAGCTGGACTGCCTCATTTCGGCACAGGATGGGCACGTTGTTGGGGCCGTGACGTCTTCATATCTTTAAGGGGCTGTTTTTGACTACAGGCAATTTCGAGGGCGCCAAAAAACATATTCTCGCTTTTGCGTCAACTTTGAAGCACGGATTGATTCCCAATTATTGGATTCCCTTAGGAAACCACGGTACGAATCAGCAGGCAGTCGTGCGAAATGATTTTCATTGTTTGATGCCTTCTCAGATATAATTCGAGAGATTCACCATGGTGGATGTTACAAAATATTCAAGATTATGTAGCCAGCGCGCCTGATGGTCTATCGATCTTGTCGGAGCCGGTGAAGCGTAGGTTCCCTATAGATGATACCTGGGTCGAATGGGATGATTCGCGCGCGTACGCATACACGAGCACTCTTGCGGAGATCATCCAAGAAATACTTCAGCGCCACGCAAGTGGAATCGCGTTCCGCGAGCATGACGCTGGCCCCAACCTTGACATGCAGATGAAGGACGAAGGATTCGACATAAAAATTCGAGTCGACTGGGACACAGGGTTCATTTTCGGGGGAAACCAGCACAATTGTGGGACTTGGATGGATAAAATGGGAGAATCTGAGAAGGCGGGCACGAAGGGCGTTCCTGGAACACCAAGAGACGGCGCGCCAGTCGAGATTATGGTTTGCTGAAAAGCACGCTACGATGGCTTGATACGCTATCGAGTTTTGGAAGTTTCCCATTCAAGGGTGTTGAAGCGACAGGTGAGATTTCATTTACTGATTCATCATATGACCCACTAACGTGATCCTTCGAAGTTAATGGGCAGAATACGTTTGTTACCTACAAGGCCTGGGGTGACCTTATACAGCAGTCCTTCGAAAGATGCTACTATGTTCCCCTAAGTAAGACTGACAGTTATTTTCGTTGTTACACGTCATTCTTATTATTAAACAGACGCCGGCGATGACTCGCGCTATGATGTGAATCCTGCTATTATCAATAGAAGGGGCATCTACAAGGATGTGTATGGTTCTGGCCAGGTCGAGAATGGTCTGATTACCAGTTCAGACCAAATTTCCCGATCGCTATGACTGTAGCGCCAGAACTGTTCCATACTCAGCATGCTCTGCACGCACTCCACCTCGCTGACCAAGTTTTACGGAGTTCACTTGGCATGAAAACCTTGGACCCAAGCGACATGCAATATCGGCCTCAATATGACAACTCTAATGACACCACGGACCAGCGTGTTGCAAAGGGACTCAACTATCATAATGTAAGTTTGAGTGATAATTGTGTCATGTTACGTGTCTAAGCAGCGTGCTTGTTCTGAAGGGCCCTGAATGGGGTTGGCCGCTTGGATATTTCCTCCGCGCTTACCTCTACTTCGACACACGGTTTGGTGCAGGCAAAGAAGTCAGTACACTTTCACGGATGGTCACAATCTCTGCGAGCTAATAGACGCTGGCAGGATACAACTCAAACCCTTCATTATCTTCACAAAATCCTGCTCACCCTAAGCATCATATCCAGACTGATCCTTGGGCTGGCATCCCCGAGCTGACAAATAAGAACGGACAATATTGTGCCGACTCGTGTAATACCCAAGCCTGGAGCGCCAGCACGTTGCTAGACTTTTTGGAAGAGGTTCATAAAATGGCGTCATGTGAGTGACCAAGAGAATACGTTTGTGACAAGTATAGGAAAGATTTGTAGTTAAAAAGAAGTGCCAATCAAACTTTACATCGTCAGCATCTGAGAAGCGTTAACGGAGAAGCACACAAATTTACGTTGAGATTGACTAGTCTTGACTGGCGGTAGGTAGTCTGTGTATGGTCATGTTTGTTGCGGGAGATGGGCTTCTAAGTCTTGATTCCGACTTCCAATTAGACTCATCAGCTCGCTGAGAGCTCTCCTCTCTTTCTTATGTCTTTCTTTGGGTTCGAAAGAAGCAACTTAGAACAAGAAAAGAAGAAATTTTTGGAAGGAGGCCTTCAGGAATCCGAGGACCTTGCAGTCTACACCTGGGGTGAAGAGAGCTATGATGGGTTAGGAGATGCACTCCTCGAGGGCGGTGATGAACTGAATGATGAGACCTTCGGTGAGACAGGTGTTGTCGGTGAGATGCAATCGTCATCAGCAAGGGCAAAAGAGTGACAATATGTCTGCTGCAACCAGGCAAAGATTTCGATTTTACGAGTCAAACTCTCCCTACGCCCGTTGGAGCTACACGTGGCAGGTTCACTCCTACTACAGAGCCTTTCAGAGAGCGGACACCTATAGTTGAACGAACAGAATCTGTGTCGAAATCCCGTGATCGAGGTATGTGGTCAGATACGTTCAATCTGTTTCGGCTCTCAACATTTTTCTGTCACAGGGCTTTCTCCAGCTCCAAAATCTCTTGAGTCAATATGGGACGACAAATCGCCATTCTCTATGCTTTCTCGTGCTGCAGGTCATCAGCGCGTGCCCTCCAATTTGATGAAGTCTCCGTTCCAGCCGTCGAGGTCCCCAGCGCTCAATGCATACGCTGACCATCGGTCTCTCGGTCAACAACAGCCCATCTCTCATGGTATCAACCAGGCGGGTGTTCGCACTTTGCAGGAGATTGAGGCTGAGATGCGGGCTGCCCAGCAGAAGCGCAAGCAGCAAGAAGGGATGCTTCTGCAAGTTCAGCTGCAACAAGAGTTGCAAAGAGAGGAAGAGCTTCGCAGACAAGAAGAGTCACGCAGACAAGAAGAGTTCCGCGTGCAAGAACTCGAACGGCAAGACCTTCAAAGGTTTCAGCAAGAACATCTACTTGCAGACCGCATGCGGGCTCGTTTGGAGCAAGAACAGCAGCTTCGCGTGCAACAACAAGCCCGAATGTCTACACCACGATTGGCTCCTCATCTTGCACCTTCTCCTCGCTTCAATCAGCAGCATCAACACCAACAGCAAATACTCCTCCTCCAGCAAGAGCAGGAGCGTCAACAGCAGGAGCGATTGAAGGAGCTTCAAGAGCGCCTCCGTATGGAAGAACTCGAACGGCAGCTTCGCGCGCAGCAACTGTCACAGTTGCAGCAGCAGCAGCCGAATTTGCTCGCGCGCAGGCAGTCTCCTTACGCTGACACACAACGTCGCACGCATTCTCCTGTCATCGACTCTCAGTACGCATTGTTTAATCAGCAAAACACTCAATATATTCCCCAGAGCATTCAACTGCAACAGAGACTTTTGTCAGAGATGGCACAAGTTGAGTTCATGCGAGATATGCAGGGCATCAGTCAGGCTGAGCAAGAAGCGTTGCGGGTTGAGGCCATGCGTAAGATTATGGAAACTGAGCGGATGGAGGAGAGGCGCCGTCGCAAGGCTGCCAAGATCGCACACATGGTGATGCCCGCAATTTGTCCACTTTCCTTTTACTCATAACAATTTTCAGTCTCGCTACAATGATCTGATGACACAATCTGACAAGGATTTTATTACTCGTATTCAAGTATCGCAGCTCGTTACACAGGATCCATATGCCGAAGACTTTTACGCTCAGGTTTATGGTGCTATTCTTCGCTCACGATTGGGACTCCAGTCGCAGGATGAGCGTGTGATCAAATTTGGCTCTAGTGGCGGCGTCGGTCTCGGATTGGCACAGAAGGGCAGTGGCAGAAGGCAAAGTGCGATGCAAAAGATGGAAGCGCAGGTTGAACGGATCGTTAATAATGCTCGACTTAGGGAGAAGGAAAAAGGACTGCACTGTACGTCTTCCACGAGGTTTTTCTCTTTTTCTGATGCTCAGCGTTTCGAAAGCTCTGCACAGTCTCCAGGGCGCTCTTGGTAAAACATCTGGCCGTAGCTACAAGGCTGCGCCACGACAGCTTCTGCAGGTCGATGCTCTTCACCAACTCCTACCATGTCTGGTACCCATCCTCATATATCCAAAGAGGATGGAAACGGTGCCGCGCAAGAGGCTGCGAAACTTGGTCGCGAGGCGCTTGGACAAGCTGCTGGAGTGCGTGTTGATGCCTTCATTCTGACGTGACCTCTTTACCTTTTGTACCTAGAATGACGGCGTGGTGCGAAGAGACCCACTCACCCAACGGCAAACACTTGTTGTGTTGGAGGGGCTTTATGATCTGGTCCTGAATATTGAGCAACTCAGGCGAGATCAGCCTCTAGAAGAGGATGAGGAAGACGAGGAAGCTTTTGTTTCATGGTATTATATCTTCTTTTTTTGTGAAACAGCGTTGACGATGTTTTAGGTCAGCGACATATAATGATCTTGTCGAACAAATATGGATGAATTTAAAGGTCATGTTACCTCTTGAAACGAGGTAGGTCACATACTTCGAAACTGTTTCATTTATGTTGACATATAATTCCAGTGATCCCCATCCATTTGTCTCCCTACTGACCCCAGTCAAGGGGAAAAAAATTCTGCCGCGGCTCAGCCGCCACATTACGCCACCTAGGATGCTCACGCTTCTTACGCTTTTGGTCGCCTGCTTCTCTCAACTTGACGTTGTCAAGCATGCCCCTCTTCTTGACTCATTAGAGGAAACTTCCGAGCGCCAGGATGTGGAGCGACAGACGCAGGCCTTTTTGGGAAGTGTTCTACAAAGTATTTTGCCTGTGATCGCGAAGGCTGAGCTGAGGGTCATTACGGGGCTGCTTGGATTACTCTTGGATCGCACCAATATTGTCGTTTCTGCTCAGACTCGGGTACGAGTGTTTTGTCTCATTTTGCACGGAGTTACTTATCCATCATACTCAGCCTGGAATCGCCATGTTAACATTGTTCTTGAGTCGAGTTGAGATAGTTAAACAGGGCATGAGCAGTGCACACGAGTCCTCAGAAATACCAACGCCTGCGGAAGCTCAAAATGGTATGCAATTTTCTAACTTCACAAAATGGTCAACTCCAATTTGATCGTTTTCAGGCAAACCATGTTTGATCATCTATTCCAACTTTTGATGCCCCATTTCGTGCTCTTGTTTCCCTCGACTCGACTCGTTGCCCAACCTCTCCCCGTAGCGGCTCCCCTTCCTCCTACGGACATCCTTGACCAGCCCGTTTGGCAATTTCTCGCTGCGCTTGCACTGCACGCCTCCTCTGACCAACAATCTATTCTTGTCACCAACCTCCGCGAAAAAGTACTGGATATCGTGACAAGTGTCAGCAAGGGCTGGGTAGCAGATGAAGAGGAGCGACAGACGAAACTGGCTAACGTCAATCTCTTCCTCCATGCGCTTGGCCTCGACAGTTCCCAGATATCAGTGTGATTCTTGTTGCAGTTCCGACATCATCATGTATCACTATCATTGCTCACGTTGTTAGAAAGACAAAATTACTCAGGGCTTGTCACTCATGCAAGTAAAATGGGCTGCTCATTTACTTAATTACCTTAGATTGAATCAATTTTTGTCTTTGCCATAGTATATGCTGAATTTGAGAGTGCGTATCTATTGCTTATACAAGATAAAATTTCCAACGGACAGAACGACAAAAAGACTAGTGCGAGTCGCCGCATTATCACCAAATGCTTGACACTCAAATGAACTCCTGAAGACACATCAACTCACGAGCGTCATAGGTCAAAGAGATGGCAGCACTGCAGCCAGTAAGTTCCGTTCGACGCTTGATGCCCCGTTCCAACAGGTCTGATACCGAAGAAAGCTTTCCCATGAGATCCAGAACAGGCAAAGAAGATAAGGAAGGGAGTTTCTGCTCTGGCAAGTCAAGCAGGCGGCAAAGTGGCACTGAGGCATTCGTCAGCGGCATTAAGGGAAGCATGAACAATGCTTTCTTGCGGAGGTATTCTGCTTCTGGCTGGTCTTTGACATGCGAGCCAATCTCGAGGTGATTAATCGACAGTGATGTGAAATTGGCATAGTTCGGATAGAGCATGACATATCCACGAAGATAGACCAGCTCGATGAAGTATTTCTTCCATGATTTGACCCACTTGTTGGAGCGGATGTCGGGAACAACGTTCTCATGTATTTTCATGGAGCACTCGGAGAGGCGGATGGAGAGGTAGTCATGAAACTCGCGCCAGTGTTCTGGGAAGTAGACCGCACCCCAGCTGCAGGGTATCTGCGACAGGTATGGGGTGTTTGGGTTCGGGATGCCATTGGAGGTGAACAGCGCCCTAGCATCAAAGGATCTCCGACCTTCTGGTCTAAGCTCGACCATTTTTTGCTGGTAAAGACTGATACCAAACACAGACGGCGAGATGTTTTCGGGTCCACCATACCTCCAAGAAATTTGTTGATCATGGGAAGGTTTGCTGAAAATCTTGGTTAACTTACCGGTATCGCAAGACAGTCATCTTGATCCACGCGAAGAACAAGGGAGACACCTCAATGTCATCCTCGAGAAGCAAGCCATAAGAATCGTTGGAATTTGGATACCATGACTCAACGACAGCGGGGAGGAGACCGCCATGTATAACCCTGTGGTGGACAAAGATGTCGCCATAAGGCCATTCGAAATCTTGTAAGACTCTAAAGGTTTTGAGGTCAGCAGTTTGCTCCAGATTGATGCGCAGTCTGATTCTTTCTCCAAAGTACCGAGCACGGGTCAAGGACATCAACAACCGTTGCAAAGAGTGATGTCTATGATCGGTTATGACGCTAATGGTGATTTCGGGTATATTCCAGTCTGCTCTCGATTAGATAATAACATTGAGAATGATGTTCGTTACTAACTGCGAAGTTCAAGAAGGGTGAGTGAACCGATCCAATCGGAATGTGGTATGTCAGCTCGAGGCAATCTAATTAACGTGGTTTTGCGGTAGGACTCGTGTCGAAGAACCATCGTGAATGTGACAGACAAAAAATCTTGAACATCCAAAGCGAAGATAACATCGGGTGAGGCGTCTAGAGAATCTAGCCAATTGTGGAAGGTCGGAGCAGTGTGAGAAAGCGTCGAGCACTGGAGAGTACAGTCCTCAGAAGAACAATACATGGTATCACTCGATGACGCCTGGTACAGTAAGACCGATACAATATGGCCGACGGACTGGAGCCTGCAGACAACAGGCATGAAAGCATGGAGATCTTCCAAATGAGGAACGACCAGGACGAAGCGACCCAAAGTGGGTACCGGCTGTTTTTGCGTGTGACCGTTGTCCGCTGATAGAATCCCTGTCAGGTTGTGTTCTATCTCAGTCATTTCGAGGCGAGAATTTTGTTCGCAACAATTGATGTCGGATGGAAGAACTAATCCTCCTATCATCCCGAGATGAGTCTTCGCAATGTGCACGCCAAAAGCAAGCCAAGGATGATCGGCGAGATACGAAAAAGTACGAGAGAATAGACGGGTTGGTGCCACGAAAGGAGGGACGAGATATTCAGCAGGCTCAAGATTGCCAGTGGCAAGTATACGATTGGAATTGGCAGGAGATCGGAGGAAGCCATTAGGTCCGACTGGTAGGGAAATGGATAGTGGACTGAGTAAATACGCTTGTTGTCCGCTGGTGAGGCCTTGCAAACCATGGTTGTCGAGAACAAGAACCCATTCCGTTCTAACACGAAACATAGCACTTGAGAGTGTACTATTATAGAACGAAGAGCCTGTATAGGGTAGTAGTGATAGATTGGGGTGTTCAACTGTGTCACTGTATGACAAAATCTTCTTAAGTACCCGTCGTGCATCTAAAAAGATTGTTTGTGGGCAAATTAAAACGACTTCTCGAATAGTGTCGGAAGGGACGAGAAACGGGGACAACAAAACTTCGAGGCCTTCCAAAGAGTCTGAAAGAATCGGCAGTATAGCTGTCAGAGAGTGGTTTTCGATAGGTGGTGCAGATAAGTTCATTGGCGTGTGCAGAACGTCGTTGACTTTGTCCGACACATCTGATTTAGAGCGATTCTGCATCCAGAACCACAAAGTCGCAAACAAGCCCAAGAGGAATAAGGGGTTCGTTCGTAGCAGTGGTAGCTTGCAAGAAGGCTGCTGTTTATTAGGTCTTTTGTATCGAGGCATGATCCGATTTGTGAAGGACTCGGATGAGTCAGTTCAAACTTACAGTGTATGTACTTATGTTTGTCATGCTCCAAGTTTGGTTGATCATCATTCGGAGCTGACCAACAACTTCTTCTTCGACAGCCATCATGGCCTCGACATCGGACGCAGCACTCAAGGAAGAAATTGCCCGACTAACAGGTGACCTTACTTTTTCATTGGGATATTATTTCTAACAAGCCACGCAGGTGCTATCAATCAACATAAATCGACTCAACAATCTGCTGGATCCTTCTCAGTCCCCAGGAGCAATGCATATTTTAATCCAAAGTACAAACCACCAGCATCTTATAGACCCTCCGAATATCAGAAACCATCAACGAAGTTTATCCGCCCTCCACAAGGCCACCCCATCCACCTCAGGCCTCGTCTACCCGTGACGTTGTTATCGATGGTGTGACTTTCAAATCGTCAACCAGATCTCTTGTGCGCAAGGATTGTAAGTTTGTTTCCTTATCAGTATTTGGTTACGGGGTAGTTTCATTTTTTGTAACCGCATGCTATTTGATTACAGTACCAAAGCTTCCATCTGCTCCACCCAAAGCTCCACTTCGGTCAATTCCCCAGCAAGTGGATTTCTCCAGAACAACAACAGGACACTTGATCCCGACTGGCCGTGCATACAAGTCCAAGGCCTCATCGCGAGCTCGTCAACGTCGGCCAAGAAACCGGAACATGACTCTAGATAATACTCGAGGTTCTCAACAGTCCGTCGACCGATCAAGTTTTTGCTACGATTCAACCTGATGACATCTAATAGACGCAGAAATAAGCGCATGAAATACCTGGAAAAACCGTGCCCCCGCTTCACAACTACAGGTGCGTGGTCAGCCTTTTTTTCACAGTACCTTTGCCTTTGCTAAATTTATATTCGCCCAACGCTCGTGCTGCAACAGGTGCCTGCAGTCGCGGTCTGACTTGCATGTATCAGCATGACCCTAACAAGATCGCCATCTGCTGGAACTTTTTGCACGGAAACTGCTCCAGCACGGCTGAAACCTGTAACCTCTCACACGACCCGACCCCTGAACGGACGCCTCTCTGTGTGCATTTTGCTAACAACGGCCGATGCACTCGAGAAAATTGTCACTTTCCGCACGTTCGTGTGGGACAGCAACGCGGCGTGTGTCGCGACTTCGCGGTACTTGGTTACTGCGCTAAGGGCCTCGACTGCGAGATGCAACATGTCAGAGAGTGCCCAGACTTTGCTGAGAAAGGAAGCTGCTCGACAAAGGGATGCAAACTTCCTCACGTTATTCGTGCCAACCGCAACCGCAAGCCTTCAGCGCGAAACAGCCTCATTGACTTCGGATATCGCTGCTGCTACTTCTTCCACTGTCATTCCTGGTTCTGATACTAGTTCTGACAATGTTTTGAGTTCACAGCATGTCGCGGTCGAGGATGCCCAGCTCGGGGATGAGTATATTTCTCTTATGTTCAATGAAAGTGATGAAGAAAGCGATGATGACGACGACGACGAAGAGGATGACAGTGGCGAGGAAGAGGGCTTAAGCCCCACTGACGAAGTAGATGGTTCGGACGACAGTCCACTGACTTGATTTCATTCATCTCCTTTTGATGTACAATCACTTCAGCAAATGTACACAATGTCTTGATTCTTAATATCAATTCGTGCAGACTCTAGTCACTTTGGAAGGTCGATGAATCGCTCATACTGAAGAGTCTTCGTAAATGATTTAAAGCAAAGCATTCACACGTGGAGGAGACTAGTGTGCATCATCAGGTTCATAGACATTGGATCAAGATATATGGAACAAAGTGAAGAAAAGTATGGCAAGAGAACCCATGAGATTTTATCTATGCCTCCGTCAACTCCCGCAGACGACGAACGGTGCTAGGGAGATAGTCAGACTCGACGCTCAACAAGGTGAATGGGAATGACTCACCTCCGTACAGTAGCGGCCGCAGTCGTCGATACTGTCCATGCACCCCAGCGATCGTCTTTTTGCAAGAATGGCAATGCCAGATACCAACGGCGGTACGCTTCACAGAGTCCTATGACGAAATGAGAATGGCTGCGCGAATACTCACATTAGATCTTTCACTAACCTTGCCGCAGAAGGTGCAGGTGTATCGGGCGTGTTGCGTGATTTCCATCTGAAGATCACAGGTCAACAAATAGCATGATCCTAGATCAAACAACGCACCTTTTTCACCTGCTTACGCAGGGAAGCACCATAACGCTACAATAGAGACATCTGAGACAACTGTCTCCTGCAACAGAATAGGATATTATACGCACAGTGCCGTATTTTCCGGTGACACCAACTTTGCGTGTGCGTTTGGTCTGTGAGCGAGTCGTGATTAGCGTAAAAACATGCTTCAGAGTGATAGTACCCACCATATTGAGGAGCAGAAGTCTTGACGAGGGGGAGCACTAGACGGGACTACCAATATCTTGAGTACAAGCGATGATGGACTGTGAGAAAATATTAGATAAACTGTACAGGCCATAAGCCACACAGCTCGATCCGGAATTCATATAAGTTAATCACTTATGAACAAAGCCGTATGGTTGGAGTCGGGACACAAGCAATGGACCTCTCTATTGCTTCAAGGACTGTGTCAAGCTGTGGCGGTTGCCATGATCATGGGAACCGGCTACGAGAAAACCCTCCATAGACGTATTTAATTTCTTTCGGGCAGTTACTCTACCGAATGACTTCCCGCAGCGTTTAGAAAATCTATGTTCTAAACGTCTTGTGCCGCTGTCAAATGTCAGTCTTTGTAACTTGTAAGTACGCACGTCCCCAGTTCTACATAGATTGAAATCTGGGGGGCAGGACCCCCTTTCTATATTCAAAGCATGCGTTCTAAATCACTTTCAAACACCGCGACAATGTCACAAACATTGACACTTGCATAGATCTTTGTATGTGCACTGACAATGATTCGGCGAAACGGACGTCGACCGCTATATCTATTCCCCAAGGTAACTAGTAATCTCGTGCTATGCGTGTTTATCACTCACCACCTCAACTTACCTTCGCAGATAATATTTTCACGCAACCTCCGACATGGGTCCAGACCATCTAAATGATAATCAAGTTGTTTCTGATGACTTCAATCAGCATACTCATCTAGTTCTACACTTCGCAGCTTCCTGGCTTTAGGGCTAGCTTTGGTGGATTTGAATCTCTCATGAACCCCCAGTCCCAGGGTTTAGGTCAGGTGCGTCTCCAAATCTCAATTGTACTCTTTGATGTGTTACACTACATAATCAATTTACATTTCCTCCCCCCTCCCCCTCCTCCATTCAGGCCAAATCCTGCAGGGCAGATACAGCAAATCGACCCCTCGCTAATCGACTACGAACATGAGGATGATGAAGGCGAATTTCCACCTTTGTCCACTTTGCTCGAGGATGTTGAGAGGTGATTAAATGCTGACACATCGACTCCCATTGTTATGATGAAAGCTCGATCATTGCGAGCCAAATACAGAACTTGCCAGGGTGTATTGGCACAGGAATTCAGAAGTAGGTTACCTCAAAAAAGATGTGTTCTTCTTGCTCACTGGCGTGCAAGGCGTTCACGTCGTTTAGAACATGTTTCTAGATGTTGATGTACAAATCTCCAACAAATAAGATTTAGAACGATATCTAGGATTCTAAATGCTGCGGGAAGTCACCCATTTAACCCTCGCTCTATCTTTGCTCTATCTGTAAAGTTAATCGAACTGGTGATTATTGCGTGATATGCCGTTACATCAAGTATTTACATAACTTCGACTACTGCCACACGAGCTCAGCTGCTCAAATCGAATAGTAATAACCAGCATATCCAATTATTTTAAATTTACGCTTCAAATATACCTAACCGCGGACCAAAGCAAGTGAAATTTAGAGAGAAAATACAAAGGTCAAGGTCCAGGTTCGAAAGGAAACATAGAACTGCATCATGACTACTTTATGACGACTTCTTGTCATCAGCGGCATCTATCCCTGTCGTGACCAGCTTGGACAGGCGAGAAGCCATATCGACCGTCATTACGAGGGGTATCACGAAGAACGGAATGTAGCTCGATAACAGCAGGAGGCGTTGAGAGCTTGTCACAGAGATTACTTGGTCAGTTATAGTCTGTGCACTAGTTGTAGGCGTCGTCAGCAAGACAGACAGGCACGGTAAAGTTGTGGTGGTGGTAGATGCCCCGTACACGAGGAGAAGCACGTAGATAGATCGCGCATCTAATTGTTGATTAGACATATATTTACATTGCAAGCAGATACAGCCCAGGGATGTCTCACCTCGCCAAAGGCCTCTTGCTCCGAGCACAAAAACAGGAAGTTGAAAGAGGCTACATAAATGCAATTTAGGATGCGGAACAATATTCAGTCAGAGACATTCGTACGCTTCAATTGCAAGGAAGGTCTTGAACCAAACGAAATGTTTGCTGTCTCCTAACATGCCCAACACGCTTCCAATTAACGGGTCGTTCGACATTTGGACATATAATTGTGGGAGAGCGCGTATGAAATACGGTGTCAACGAAGGAGGATACAGGGCTTGCAGATCAATGAGCAGAGTTGCGGGTATATGGACCTGGTATTTCTGTCAAATATTTAGGATGTTTAACAGTTAAGTTGACTCACCAGGAAAAAAGCGAAGTAGATTAGGTCCAAGGGACGAGAAGTGATTGGAATCGCGGTACGCATGATTCACAACGACTACGCTTTCAAAATAAGTTGAACTTGAAATACAAGGAAGATAAGAGGTGGCTGACAAGGTTATATGTCGGGTCGTCGGTATTCGGATGTTCCTACTCAAATAATAGTATTCGAGAGGTTAAATCGACATGTCTCGATACCCTTACACCCGTTTATTTTGGCAATCAGATCACTCCATCGTCATCGCAGGACCTCACATACAAGTCCTTGACACTAAGTAGCAAGTTTTTTTTGTCCACATTCCGATACTGACTATTCTTCAGCACGGGTGATGTCCTACATTCAACCGCGAAAGAAAATAAAATCGCATCTGGACCCATCCGCTGTGCCGCGCTGAGTGATTGTGGAAAGTTCCTCGCAACTTCAGGAGATGATAAAAAGCTCAAAACCTGGCGAGTTGATGATCTACAACTCCTCAGTTCAAGGTATGTACCTCTAACGGTCCAACCTTTTTCGCTGTCCTGAAGGCAGCGCAGAGCACTACCGAAGAAGCCAACATGTATTAATTTTGCGGATAACAACGACATACTTGTTGCAGACAAATTCGGTGACATATTTTGGTAAAAACGCTCGATATCAAACAATATCCCACAGTAACTTGTCATGCTCTAGTTATCAGCTGCACCCAAGCTCAAACGAATCGTCCAGTGGTTACACGCGTGACGCTTTGTCATCTCATGAAAATCCTTCTGGCGGGAAACTCATTCTTGGTCATACTTCCCTCCTGACTACATTTTTGGTGACTGCCGACGGGAAGTACATCGTGACTGCCGATAGGGACGAACATATCAGAATCAGCTGGTACCCGCAGGGATATACTATCGAGAGTTATTGCCTCGGTCACCAAAAGTGCGAAGCCTGGTTCTCTTTGAGTTCGGAAACCTGATACCACCCACATGATTAGATATGTTTCTGCAATTCATATTCCTTCATTTTCTCCAGGGACGCTCATCTCTGGTGGTGGAGATTCCGTGTTAAAACTATGGGATTGGATGAGCGGGAAACTACTATGTGACATAGACGTCTTTTCTGCCGTTCAACCCTTCATTGCGGTAAAGGCGCCTAAAAAGAAAAGGGAATGGAAGGATGAGGACGAGGATATAAAGCCAACTGAAGGAAAAGGAGGACGAAGACAAAACAAAGGGAAACGCGCAGAAAAACGAAGCGCTGAGGACGGGGACGCGGGAGAGCGCCAAGATTCTCCATTACCTGAGGGACGACCTGGAGAAGTGTCTACGGGGGAAAGTGAGGTCGTGTTTGTAGTGCACAGAGTGGCATCTATCTCCTCACCAGCGCCAAGAATCGTGTTCAGTGTAATAGGGTAAGTCTTATATGTCACATCATGCCAGTTAATGATATCGGACAGAGCCACTGCCATCTTCTGGTTTTCAATGGATGATAACTCCGAGGCTTGTATACGGCACGAGCCATTTTATAAACCTATCATTGACTTCACCCTGGAAGATGATGGATCTGTTTGGGTTTTACTTGATGCTGATCGATCTTCACAAGGAGGCTGGAGTAGTAAGGGCGAAGGTGATGGCTCGAATTTAGTCGAAGTACGACGATGGACACCAGACAATGTTGCCTACTTTCTCTCTTATCAAACCGATCCGCTACTCACAGTGCTCTTATCAACAGTTCACGGCCAGCTATCCTCCGCCATTGGCTTTGGCGCTTAACTCTTGCACGCTGCCCGGTAAATTTGCATGATTTCTACTCCAGACTCGATTATAACGGGAATCCTAGCTACTCAAGCTGATCTCAAAGTTCTGGACTTGTACTCAGATCTCTTGGCACTTCCCAAGCATTTGGAAGCTTCGGCTGAGGAGAGGACCCAGGACTTGTCTGAGATGGGTGTCGATGATGCCGCAACTGTAGATGGTGGATCAAATGATGGGGGCGCTACCAAGAGAGAATTAGGGAGGTTGAAGCATAAACAAGCCCTGTGGCATCTACAGAAGGTAGGTCAGGGAGTGAGTTTGGATTTTGAGCCATTGCCAACAGACAAGAAGAGAGTGAAGAGTGGTGGAGGAGACACCCTTGCATTAGGCATAGATGGGATGTAGACTTGAACTCTGTCCAAGGTCTTACATTTGCGAGTCACTTAGCGGCTGTTTATTTTGTGGCAACCTTTTCAGCCCAGAAAATGAATCCTGATTTTAATCCCTCTGGGTCAACGGGGAGTGGATCTTTTCATGAATTTACGCTGAGTGCATGCGGCATCAGGTCCATCACATCAGTGGTAGTCAAAGTGAACGATTATGGAGCGATTCAGAATGCGATTCAAAAAACGATTTTGGACGCTGAGAATCGGATTCTGCACTGTGAAGGGTAACACATCGGGGTTATCGACATTTAGGATAGGTTTAAATGTTGTACAAAATGTGAAAAAAAAATAATTGAAATTTAAACATTAAGATATGTACACAACTTCGGTGTTTTGTGTCTAATTGTCCTTGCTCAGCCTCGTTGGACGCAGGCGACAAAGATTTAGCCAGCAAAAAGGACCCCATCAGCAAACCACCCGTTTTGGATACAAGATTCCCACAGCGACACAACTGGCACAGCCCCACAGCGGTACAGCGCACAGAGCACACAGGGCTACAGTGTGATACAGTCTCGCACAGTGCACAGGGTCATACTGCTCGGCGATGTAAATTCACAAATAAATCAATGCTTGCTCGTATTTATTCACATAGAGAGTACTACACCCAGTGACACTCGGAGAATATGTTTTCAGCTACTTTCATATCAATAGACCAGATTTCATTTTGTTCCCCTCACCGCTTTTGTTTAGTTGTGGAGCTGTACAAACAAAAGGGTCCCGCCTGTTACGATATTTGGGCGCGCGAAGTATCCTAGAATGGCCACCTGTCCGATGCTCTGCCCGACACAATTGCAGTACTCTTGAGACTTGCCGCCATGACTGGAAACCACCATCACATCCCAGCAATAGGCAACCATGTTTGCTCATATGAAATCTAGTAGCATAGGATGAGCTACTCACAAGCCACCGAACTGTTAACCGATTTTTTCGGCTCTCTCGTCTCACAGGCTAAAGTGGACGTCCTCGTCTGCTCACAGCAGCAGATGCTTCAGTAAGTGAATCAAGCCTGCAGTGCAGAGGTGGTAATTTCTCTAACTCCCTTACTAGTATCATGTATCGAGCGCACTCCGAAACCTATTGCTATCTGAACTTCAAGAGATGCAGTGGCTTTCAAATGTATTGAGAAGTTGGATTTAGGTTGAGGAAGCAACGATGCAGCACGATGATGTGCACACGTGCATTTCTGAGCAATGCCATTTCTACATACACCAGGATGGGTCGATAGTCGATTGTGTGTTCTGGTATGTTCAATCGAGTCTGCTCGTATATGTACAAATCATTTACATTTGTAGACCTATAATCGCTAATCCGTTGTCAAACAGACACAGATCCTAATAGCGCATACTCATCAGCCACTGCATGGTAAATTTTAGAATAATTTCGTTTACCTGATTTGATGGATGCAGGATGAGGAGACCAAAGCGACTCTTCTGAGCAGACAAACCCACACCTCATCAAGTGAGCACACGTGCACCCTACATGAGCTTCCGCATCTCCAAATTTTCTCTTCGCCTTCTTCACTTGAAGAAGTAGATGGTGTTTGCGCATGTGAAATTGATGAAGAACTCGCTCAGCAAGGTCCTTCTCGAGGTGTCAAACTTCGAGATCGGCTCATGCCATCTCGAGCAAGTATACAGCTTCTTCTGAAGTCTCCGGCATTGATGTAGTATGAGTGCTGAATTGCCAGACCTGTGAATTATGGTGTTTGTGCTGTAGAAAGTTCTAGTTCAAGGCAAGTGTTAGAATCAAACTCATTACTCACCATATTATGTACTTCTGAGTATTCAGACATATCATCTGGAACGTCGGAGCCTAGATCTACAGAAAGAGTCATATAACTTGAAGTTTTTTGGCCTCTGAATGTTGAAGGTGAGAAAATAGATGACCGGGATGATTGTGATGATGACGCATAGCTTGAACGATACTTTGATGTTGTAGTTACGGTTCACATTGGGCCAGAAATTACTGATAAGCCATTTGACCCAAATTGAATTGGACCGTTGTCTTACTAGGATGTGAAAGGCAAATAAATCACCAGATTTCACAATCCTTCCACAGTCAATGGTTCAGACACATACCAACGGTTGATAATGTGGTGTTCGTTGGGGGTTGCAGAGACAGAGTTGCAGTTTTTCTAGGCAATTTACCAATGACTAAAAGGGTAGAGATCTGTGTGGGAAAATCTCAGAGTTAGTATCTGCTAATTATTGTGATCAGAATTCAGAAACTTAGGAAGATAGTTACTGCTAATTGGCTTGACATAATACTCAAATAACTCGGAGAAAGGCGATGGCGGAAATATGAAGTGTAGCTGAACCAATAACTGGCTTGATGCAGTGCTATGATGCTACAGATAATGAAGTGACAATATGAAATGTGTCAGAACCATATCTTGACTACTTCTTACTCTCACGACTAGGAGAGCAAACTAGAAGTCAAATACAATCGAATCAATCAATATGTGGCCTCTGTTACAGTCGTATGTGCCCCTATTCATTTTTCGTCTCCTTTACCTTGTATATTACATAACGTGACTCTGACTCATATGCTCAATGCATCTGTACTATAGTTGCCTTCCTTCTTTGGATACGCACTTATGTTCTCATGTCTCTCTTGGTCCGTGCGCACATATTGGCTTATTTAAGCATGTTGTATTATGCTTGTATACCTTACTTTAATCTTACTGGGTTTTACCTGGAATATCCTTTGCTTAGGTCTCCAACCTAAGTTGTCTGAATCGTCTCTAAGTCTAAGCACTCCTTAGCCTTAGTTTCTATTCTACCGATCGTCTTAGAGTCGCGACTCTTCGACAGAACCCTTGATCCTACTTGGAACCTTTCCTAGTAGTAGTCCTCGTTCTCTTTTGAACGTAGTCGAACCTCCCAGCAGACCGTCTGTGTCTTGTCACTGTCACTGGTGATGCCACCCCAGTTCGTAACAGCCTTGAAATTAGCCTCTCTGCTGCTCAGGCACTCACAATGAGTATGATGCAGAATCAGAACAGAGTACACTCTCTTGATGTAGTCTTAAAGCTAACCAGGTTCTTAATATTATTGAATAAAGTATAAGTCCTATTTGTTGTCACTCAATCAATGAAAATACGATAATTCTCCCCACAGAAACGATTTCCTGTGTCAATCAAGAGAATAAAGCAGAACTACACTAGATGACTAACAACCGTGTGCTAGCTAGTGCAATTAAAACATGTAAAGATAATATCTCAGATGGTCAAAACGTCGTGGGAAACAGTGACAAAGAAAGTGAGGGAATAAACTAGTATTCACTCAGATGTTCACACCAATACTCAGTAATAATGGTAATATGTTTCTTATTGCTCAGAGGGGAAAAGTGGTCCCTTTATATACTACTATAGACGTGGCTGCGCTACTAACTAAATAAGGTAATATGACTCATCATGACTCAATATGAGTCACATGTGAAATGACTCCACATGACTCATTATGACTCACTTTGCTTAGTCATCCTAAAGTCCGCCGATTGGCTACCAAAACTTTGGAACTAGTCCAAACATTCAACAACATAAACAACACATCACATTCAAAGACTTCACAAACAGCACATCACATTCAAAAACATTCAACAACACAAATACTGGTGAATAGTCCATTACATAATCTATATTGTCATTTAAATATTTGATTTACAAAATGCTAACTCGGTCAACTTTCATAGAAAGGGAGGAAAATGTATGAAAAAACTCTGAAAGGTGTGGGAAATTGCTTAGTCATACATAATTAAGGGTTTTGACACAGTTTCATGGCAAGGATAAGTCATAAAACTATGCCATTAATTCATTTGCCCTTTAATCTGTAGTACAAAAACTATCGTAAGGTATTAGAAATTTAGAACTATACTCCCAAGTATCTTAAGCCTATAAAGTATACACTATATCTCCGTGACCATGCTCGAAACAGGTTTCGTGCATGTCACCGTGACTTACTTCATGTCTTCAATATGCGTTGCCCATCCTGTGGCAAGCGCCTTAAAAACGAGGGATGGTACTAACCTGATTCGCATCTTGAGGCCAGCACAAGTTCCAAGTCCTCTCAACGAAGATATGGATTTGACCTTGGACCTAGAGTTAGTATGGAGCATGTATTTGATGCAAACATCGAAGCAGAGGGTGGTTTACAGGCAGATTATGGTGAAGAAGTGGAGGTTTTCGACGGTGCAGGCAAGACATGGGGTATTGGACAGACCTTCATGGACCAGTTCAGTGAGGATGAGTATGTTGCGGAGAGGAAGGAAAACTGATACTGGCCTTTTGCTAGCCAACCAGACTGGGAGATGGCATTGTTTCTTCTCCAGTCTAATCTTAGCATGGCTGATATTGATGACTACCTTAATCTTGAATTTGTGAGTTCTTCTGTCTAAATTACTTGGTCTGAACTTACTAGTATGTTCAGACCAAAACACTGCCATTGTCATTTCAGTCTTCGAGAGAACTCCGAGGACACTCTGAATTGCTCCCAGCACTGCCTTGATGGAAGTATGAAACAGTTATGACCGAGTTTCCAACAACAAAGATCCTCCGAATATTTTATCAGGATGCAATTGAGTGCTTACAATCACTTCTCAGCCACCCACTGTTGGCTACCAGCTTTGATTTCATCCCTCACAAAGTTTACGAGTCTGCTGAACGTGCTGTCTGAGTGTATCATGGATTTATGACAGGTGACCATGCTTGGAACCTTCAGGTAAGGTCTCATGTTTCAATTCTTCAGTCTGCATGGCTAATAGGATCACAGAAAGACCTACCTGAAGGTGCATCACACCTTGGTGTAGTCCTCTCCTCGGACAAGACCAAGGTCAGCAACATCGCTGGTAACCATTATGCACATCCACTTCTCGTTAGTCTCACCAATATCGATTCCAGTGTGCGTACCAAAGGCTCCTTACATGCCTATATCCCACTTGCTCTACTTCCTGTTGCAAAGTTCGTGCACAGGAACAAACACATGTGCGGGGTTCTCGCAGACTGCTTACTCCACCAATGTATCAACCTCGTTGTTGAGCCATTGAAGCAAGCAGCCCATCTCGGCATTATGATGAGCAATCCACAGGGATTTAGCAGGTATTGTTTCACCCCCCTTGTTGCTTATGTCGTGGATACTACAGAGGAGCTTGTCATTGCATGTGCTACGATGAACTCATCACCTGTCACTATGGCTACCTGCAAAGACTTTGGAGACCCAATCTGACACCTCCTCGTAATGGATCATCCACCCTCGCCAATATCGCAGCCATAATTGCGTCTATCTCACCATCTGATCTTGTTGCATTCTTTGAGGCTTGTAAGCGTTATAATCTAAATGGTGTCAACTTGCCATTCTGGAGGAATTGGCTGGCCACTGTTACGAACTGGGATGGCGTCACCAGCAACAGTGAAAAGACACAGCCGGTCTGCTGGGAGTTCTTACAATGTCCAGAAGAGGACAAGGTGAAAGTACGAGGAATGCGTTCCAAGTACGATCAAGGGTTCGGCCTCAAAGACAAGTCTAAGAGGTTCTGTGAGAATAGAGACTAAGGCTAAGGAGTGCTTAGACTTAGAGACGATTCAAGACGACTTAGGTTGGAGACCTAAGCGAAGGAGATTCCAGGTAAAACCCAGTAAGATTAAAGTAAAGAATCTACTACAAATACACTATGCTTATATAGGCCAATATGTGCGCACAGACCAGGTAACTGTAAGAACGTAACTGCATATCCTAATAAGGAAGGCATGTGTTTGTACAGATGCGTTGAGCATATGAGTCAAAGTCATGTGACATGATATACAAGCAAGAAGATAACGGGAAAATGAATAGGGGCACGTACAACTGTAACAGCCACCAATCCTTCTTCCTTCCTCACTCCAGAGCTACTTCACCATCTTCACAAGATGTTCTGGGACCACGACCGTCTCTGGTGCACATTGGTGGTTGGCTCACAAGAAATTGATTTTTGTTTTGCGCTGCTCCAGGTGTGCACTGGTTACCATGCATTTAAGGAAGGGATCTCCACTTCGAAGCAGGCCACAGGACGAGACCATCACAATGTTCAACGTTACATCATCAGTGTGATGGCTGGTGCTGCCCCTGCTGACTTTGTATCCACTATTCGTGCTCTCACAGAGTTTAGATACCTTGCTCAAGCCCTGCATTTCACCAACAAGCAAGTGGTGGAGTTGGACCACTGTTTTAAAGCCTTGCACCAGCTCAAACATTCCATTGTTGATGCTGGTGCTTGTCGGGGGAAAAGGGGTGAGGATAAGCCATGGGCGATTCCAAAACTTGAGTTGCTGCAGGGGGTAATACCTAGTATTTATTCACATGGTGCCATCATGCAGTGGTCTGCAGACCCCACTGAACTGCGCATATCAGGGTTGTGAAAAAGCCATTGAGGGCAGGGAACAATCACGACTACGATGCACAAGTGTGTCGCCACCTTGATCGTTGCGATAGGGTGGAGTGCTTTGACCTCACACTGCAGATGCGTGCGCAGGAGGATCATGAAGGTCATGAAAGTGACGAAGACAATGAGGGTGGTCTCGCTCACCATTTTGTCAAGGACTACTTTGCTTGCGCACGCGACCTTATTAACGGTGTCCATCCTCAAGCTCCCTGTCCCTATTGAACATTCTCAACCTCGATCAATGCTTACCATCTCAACGATCACCCTATGCTCACAAAAATGACAGTGGATAAGGCTTCTGAACACTTCTCTCTTCCTGACCTTCGTCACGCAGTCTCTCATCATCTCGACCAGGATGACGCCCATGTTGATCATTTCATTGTTGGTGGCAGGCACCGTGCGCACCCTGGCTGCCCCCTCCCCTTTGAACGCATTCAAAGATGGTGTAAGATATGGATGCAGTCAAAATCTTTTCATGACCCTGAATATCTTGAGCCCTCACTGTTAGTTGTGTGACTTCGCACTTAATTAGTTCAAGGACTTTCAGGACTTTCAGTACACTTTCGAGACATTGAGGACACTTCAATGACTGCACTTTTGGGACACTTTAAGGACATTACCATGATAGGCATTGTTTACATTTATTTACATAAACTCGTCCATAGTCAGAGTTCATAGTCTTATATGCCTTGTGCATTGACTCTGAACTCTCAGGTATGATACATTTATATAGATACTTAATATATGTGTGCATTGACTCTGAACTCTCAGCTTGACTTCAAATAGATTATGAGCCCTGTGCTTTAGCAGCCCAATCTACCACCAGCACCACCAACCTACCACTCGCCCTAAACCACTCCTATCTGTTTCCCCACCCTTCGAAGGCCTAAGGAACCCATTGGAGAGAGTTGTGTTGAGCTTTTTGGGTTACTGTGTTGAAAGATTGTTGGAAGTTCATTGTCTTTGGACGACATAGTCCGCATTTTCGCTCCTCTTGCCTCCTAGGTGCACCAGCCTCCCCACCATTATTCTCTAGCTTTCTTTCGCTGAAAATCAGCAAAGACTGCTATTACCTTGAGTTCTACCAAGAGCTGTACCTCGCATGTTCTGTGGAGCAAAGGACCCATATAGACTCTGTTCAGGATGACCCTGTCAAGATTTGGACTACCCTCGCATCTACCCACCTCCAGAAGCATCCTGGAGCGTGTTTCAATGCCTGGGATGACTTCTTCTCCATCAGAAAGCAACCTGATGAGTCCTTGAGCACTCTCATTGCCAGGATTGAAGATGGGATGTCCAAAGTCCAGGAATTGCGCCCCTCAGACTCTACCAAGCCCTATACCATCAAGGAACTTGACCAGGAGCTTGTCTGCATGGCTATGGTTCGTTCTCTGGGTGAGGAATACTCCAATTTTGCGTCCTCCTTGATGTTACTGAAGTCCCTAGACAAGGAGGAGTTAAAGGCAGCTTTCTTGGTAGAGGAGACTCAAAGGAGGAGACGTCCTGAGGGTTCTGGGAGCGATGTAGCACTGTATACTGCGTCTGGAGAGTGCAGGTGTGGCACTTCAGTCACCTGCTGGTACTGTGAAAAACAAGGGCACTGCACCCACAAATGCACTAACCTTAAGAGTGCTAAGGATCACTATAAGAGCAATAAGGACTGCAGAAAAGGTGGTAGGAATGCTAATAAGGCATCTGAAGCGTCCACTTCATCATCCCCAGCAATCATACAGTAGCATTAATAAAACAAATAAGAGAGAATGAACAAACAGCAAGAAAATATATGTTAAAAAATTCATCAGAAGTCACATCTGCAGTCAACTGCAGGGAGAGGTGACAATTGTGTGTGCATAATGACAGAATCAATGTACTTGCCAGTACCTTGTATGTCCCCTCCTTCTTTGCCTGCTATTGTCATATACCATACTTCTGATACCTGATCAGATCAGATCAGATCGATTCTGCTTCCATCTGGTCCACAGATCTGTTCAGTTCACAGATGCGAACCTTCCTACATCTCAACTTCTATCACCACTATTAATCCAGTGTCTATCTCCTTTCGGTATCTTTGCTGTGTGCAGTATTTCAGTTATCTTTACATTCTGTTCTGCTTATTGATCCATTACATATGTTTCATTTCCAACTTTGCTTACTGACCTAACATATGTACATACTGATGAACTTTCATCATACTTGCACATAGCCTTCGGACCTGGGTGATTGAACATTCTGTACCTATAGTATATAACCTACATGTAAACCTCCGTAGAACCTCAGTTCAGATATCATCTTAGATTCTGCTCATTCTGTTCCTCTGGACTTGAGTTCCTTCCGCCTCTAGTCATCCTCCGAGACTTAGGATTAATTCCTATAGTCTATATCTCTGACTCTACCTTTGGGTAGTCTATTTCTGTTAGTTTCTAATTAGGACACTGTCCGACACTAGTCTTATACCTTGTTCCATTCCTACATTCCAGATATCCTTCAGATGTAACATATCCATTACCTTTGGATGTATATCTTCCTTCCGAATTAAGGGGCAATACTTGGGAAAGGGGCACAGTGTATGAACTGAGGCCAAAGCCCTTCAGATCCATTACCTTTGAGTATGGTCTTAACAGCTATCAAGTCTAGGGTGATCCCAGACTCTGATGATGATGATAATGATGATGCTGACTGTTAAGACCGTACTCAAGGGGTGAAAGATCTGAAGGGCTTTGGCCTCAGTTCATGCACTGTGCCCCTTGTCCGAGTAATGCCCCTTATTTCAGAGAGGAGATATATGTCCGAAGATCCGGAAGGAGTTGCATGGCGGATCCAGATGTCCAAAGGTATCGGATATGGTACGTCCGAAGGTTATCTGGAGCATAGGGATGGAAAGAGGATTAAGGCTAGCTTCGGAATGGATTCCTAACTAGAAACTGACAGAGGTAGACTATCCGAAGATAGAGTTGGAGATATAGACTATAGGAATCAATCCTAAGTCTCGGAAGATGACTTAGAGCGGAGAGTGTCTCAAGTCCGGAGGAAACAGAATGAGCAGAATCTAAGATGATATTCGAACTAAGGTTCTACGGAGATCTACAAGTGGTTTATATATGGTAAGTATCTAAGACAGATAATCAACAAGTCCAGGACTGAGGGCTATGTATGAAGTGTAATGGAAGTCTATTAGTTAATGCACAGTGGATCAGTAAGCACAAATCGGAAATGAAACACAGGTAACAGATCAGTGACACAGGATGTAACTATACACAGCCGGAGTACCGGAAACAGGATAAGTGACGAAAGGAGATAATGCAGATATACACAAGGGAGATAGAGTGCAAGAAGTGAGCACATTCGGATGAGCAATCCGGACAGGATCTGTGGACCAGACGGAAATAGAATCGATCAGATCTGATCGGATATGGTCGGATCTGAGATCAGAAGTATGGTATATGACAGTATCCCCCCTTTAGGGCCAAACCCCTGAGGCACAGGAAGCATTGATCCGGATCGGACAAGATTAATGTGGGATGATGGAGAAGTTTGATGGTTGTAGTGCTGAGTCTGTAATCTGACAGATATACGGACGTCAGACATCCGAAGTGATTCCTACCCCCACTTCATATTTTGTTAACAAAACTTGCTTTTAAACATGTCTGGAAAGAAATCCGATGCCCCTAAGACTGCTGCCACATTGTGGCAGATCTGGAACAGCAACTGGCTGCTGCTAAGGCTGCAGCGGAAGCCAAGGTGGAACAGAAGCAGAAAGAGGTGGAGGAGTGGAAAAGGCAGGAGGAGTTGAAGCAGATTGAGTTGGCGGAGATCTGGAGGGAAATGGAGGAAAAGAGACGGAGGGCTCTGATTGAGGCTGGGTGAGTGATGTGGACTCTTCCAGATCCGGATACTAATGGATTGGCAAGGCCAAGGCTGCTCCTGCATCCAGGGCAAAGGATGGGTACTGCTCCCATTGCATCACTAAGGACTGGATGTGTCAGTGGGGTGATGCTGAGAAGAATGCCTTGTGAGTCGTCCGAAAACCTTCGGATCCGCTGATTTTGACATTCCTAGATCAAGTCCTGTGACGTCTGTCGGAAGGATAAGGCCACCTGTCCTGGAAGGCCCAGATTTGTAAAGGGACCCAAGGGCCAGAAGAGGCAGTGTCCTGCTGGTACTCCATCTCCGAAGGGCAAAGGCAAGCGCTGTCAGAGGAGTCCTACTCCAGATGTGGCGGATGCAGATGTCTTCTCTAATCCGGTCACTATCGAAGGTATGGATGAGGATGTTGTGGAGTACGATGATCAGGCTTGGGTGGCCGCTGCTAATGGCATCATTGCTGAGCTGGCGCAGACCAATGGACTTCTCCAAGATGGTATTGCGGTGGCAGAAGGGAGTCAGATTGCCATGGAGCGGATGAGCTCTACCATGGAGGCCTTCCTCCAGCAACAGAGGGATTCCAGGCCCTGCTCATCGAGGAAATCCGGACCGGATTTAGGCTTTCCATTTCTGCCAGATCTGACAAGGATGGCGCTGGTGAGGAGATTGGGGAAGAGGTGGTGGATGAGACTGGAGGAGAGATGGCGGATGGGACTGGGGAAGAGACTGGAGGTGCTGGAGGTGAAATGGAGACTGGCGCTTAGTCCGGATCTGGATTTCCGTTACTGCCCTCAATGTACTTATATTTCGTTATGTACTTTTCAAGCAATGGGACCAGGTTTGTCTGGATATGCTGAGTGGAAATCTGCTACAAGATCCGATGCGTTTCCGAGTTCTGTGGCAAGTAACCAGGAAGTTTCTTCGTCCGTTCCTTTGTATCCAGACCAACGGACGAGGTATAGGAGTTGACAATGGTGTCTACAACGGTCCAGTTTAGAGTCCAGGATTTCGGATATCATATCTCATACTCCGGTTCTCCGTCGACTTCGACTGGTGGCGGAGGAGGTTGGATGCGATTATGAATGGTGTTCGGAATCGCTGGCTCTAACTGCAAGACATGGAATACAGGATGTATGGAACGCATAGAATCCAGAAGTCGGATGGCAAAGGAATGAGTACCTGGGCGGGATATAATTTCAAATGGTCCCAAATTCTTTTCCGAAAGTTTCTTCGACGGACGAGTGGAGCGGAAGTACTTGGCTTTGATGAAGACTTGTTCTCCAATCCGGAAGTCCGGAGTGGGTGGTCTTTTAGCGTGCGCAGGTCCTTGATAGCATTTCTGAGCTTCGGACATCTCTTCTTGGAGGAACTGGTGAAGTTTGTTAAGGTCTAGGTGTTACAGTTGTATGTGCCCCTATTCATTTTCCCTTTATCTTCTTACTTGTATATCATGTCACATGACTTTGACTCATATGCTCAACGCATCTGTACAAACACATGCCTTCCTTATTAGGATATGCAGTTACATTCTCACGGTTACCTGGTCTGTGCGCACATATCTACCTATATAAGCACAGTGTACTTGTAGTAGATTCTTTACTTTAATCTTACTGGGTCTTACCTGGAATCTCCTTCGCTTAGGTCTCCAACCTAAGTCGTCTTGAATCATCTCTAAGTCTAAGCACTCCTTAGCCTTAGTCTCTATTCTCGCAGAACCTCTTAGACTTGTCTTTGAGGCCGAACCGTTGATCGTACTCGGAACTCGTTCCTTGTACTTTCACCTTGTCCTCATCTGGACATTGTAGAACTTCCCAGCAGACCAGCTGTGTCTTTTCACTGTCGCTGGTGACGCCATCCCAGTTCGTAACAGGCGAGCTTCTTTGAGGGAAGCATCGTGATTAGGTTGGCTGCGCTTAGCCAAACCTTATCATGGATCTTCCATGGAGTATACTTCTTTCCATGGGTTTGGTCTTTCATCTGTTGCTGTGCCAGGGTGTGGCAAGCAAGGGCTTCTTCATGGATCTTCTGGAGCATCTGCATGCGATCTTCGGCGGCAGGAAGGGTAGAGTCGGGGAAGGCATAAGGTATGCCGTGCGGTTCATAGCCCATCATGAGATAGAAGGGCGATGTGTTTCTGGCGGAGTGTTTTTGGGAGTTGTGGATGAACTCCGCCATTGGAAGGTGCTTGGCCCAATCAGTGGGCGTTGTCCTGCAGTAGATGCACAGGTATGTTTCGAGTTCTTGATTCATCTGCTCCATTTGGCCGTCAGTCTGAGGATGGTAGGCCATGGAGAGTGCGACTTGGTAGTCCAGAAGTCATCCTAGCTCGTGAGCTAGCTTTGAGGCGAATTGAGGGCCTCAGTCTGAGATGATCTTGTCATATAGCCCGAACCTCAGGAAGACTTTCTTGAAGAAAAGGTCGGCTACACCCTCCGTAGTTATCGTTTTCTTGCAAGGAGTAAGAATTACCCCCTTTGTAAGACCATGGTCTACCACAACCATGACAGAATCATAGCCATCCAAGACAGGGAGGTCAGTGATGAGGTCAACGGAGACCTGTGAGAATGGGTGGAGAGAGGTTGAGGGGATCAGGGTGAGAGGTGGAGTCACAGGATGCATGTCCACCTTCATTTGCTGGCATAGCGCACAGCCATCAACATATTGTCAGATAAAGGCACCCATACCGGGCCACCAATATGCTTTCTTTACACCCCATTCGGTGGTCGCGTGCCCAGGGTGACCCGCAGAGGGGTGGTCATGATGCAGAGAGAGTATACGATGGTGCAAGTCCGCAGGGACGTAGATGCAGTCCTTATAGAAGAGGACACCATCGGTGAATACCCAGTCAGAGAGGGTGGTGTCTTCTTAGATAGATGATCTATAGATAAAGACCTATAAAACCAAATATCTCCACGGTCAGTGATTCAGACAAATACCAATGACTGATAATGTGGTTGTACGTGGGTGGCTGTTTAATGTTCCCCAGGCTACGGTCAGCAAATGAGTCACTTCTGTGAGATCAGCAAACTCTTGGACAATGACAAAGATTCTCGAAACAACTAAACTTCAAAGAAAAACACAGAAGTCAAACAAACTAAGAAACAAAAGTGACTGGCCGAATGACTCTCTCCAATGGAATGCAGGTGTTTTGCAACAATTGTGCTACTGCAATTTGTGGGAAGTTACAACAATCACCTTCTCAGACAAGCAGGTAGGATCCCTGGTCAAGACTAGTCACTACTTCAGAGATCTTCTAGCTTACTATTGAACCTGCTGCCAAGGAACTCACTATGAGTATTAAGCAGATAACAGGAATGGACGTCCTTGGATTTCAATACCAAGTCCCCTTTCAATAACTAGAGTCTATCAGTCAGTGAAGACCTTAGCTCAGTATCACTACTCAGATGTGCAAGATCAAGTGTCACTGTCAACCTCTAAAGTCTCTCCCACTAAGCTACTCTGGCCTTAGATGGACTAAAGAGACAACACAAATATTAGAAACACAAGGACACTTAGCACCAACAAACTTTGAAAGAGAGAGAGAGACCAGTAATCAAAGAAAAAGAAGAAAAGAGAAAGATTCAAAAGAAACAGAAGCAAGGAAACAGACAACAGAGAAAGAAAAACAGAGAGGAAGATGATGAAAGAAACTAGAATGAATTTGTCAAAGAAAAAAGATTTGTTGTCTTGCTGGTTGTCAGACACAGTGAGCTCAGGGTCTTGCTAGTTGTCAGACACAGTGAGCTCAAGGTAGTGCTATCTCACAGAGTAGACTTCCAATCTTACTGTTGTTGACAATGTTCTTGACAGTGTGCTGATACAGCTGGTCACACTTCACTCTCAGTTATATTTCTGAGGGGGAGAAAATCTCTAGCTTTATTGACAAAAAGGTGGGTATTATATAGACAAAATGAATGGCTATGCTACTGTTTTCCCACATTTTGTAGGGGTGCTGACCTACCCTATTTATTGAATATTGTCATAGTTGATTTGTAATATGCTCAAGGGTGTGAGAAAAAGTCATGTGGGACGTCAATGGCTATGCATAAATTTGAGATCAGGTGACTATTAGTGGCTATCCTAGGAGGAATATCAATTATGTAATATTTGAAGCATAGATTTGCACTTTTTTGTAGATGCATAGAGGTGATGCGAGTGAATCATAATGTGTTTCATGAGTTTTTCTGCAGGGTAACTCTATGTAATTATTTTGCTGGGGTCACCTGACATTTGTGGGAATCTCATGAAGTAGTTTCTGTAGCTAAACATACATAAATACTCCCATGAAAAATGAATTAGAAATAATAAGCAAACTTTTACAAGCAACAAGAAACTTTTGATTCTGCATCATGGATTGATTTCTGAATAGAGGAACACTAAGCTATTATAGTCCTGGTACTATTTGTCAGCTGCAGTAGTGTTTAGTCAGCCATGCACCAGATCAGTTTGGTGCGTGTCAGCGGATTTCATAGGGGGTGCACAGATGCCATTAAGCGCGTAGTGACATCATCGGGGGAGTCATTCAAGCGCATGAAGTCTTCAGTGAGTTCGGTGTCAATGATTTTGACAAAGAGGGAGTCGGGAAGGAGGACCATGTCTTCATTGTCGGAGTTGGCGCCAAGATGGTCAGGACGGCACAAAAGCACGTCGGGCACGGCAAGTTTAGAACCAGGGACATGATGGAACTCCAGGTCAAAGTTGCAAAGCGTCAATTGCCAACATGCCTGCTGGCGTGTCAATTTCTGAGCTGCTCGGAAGTAGAGCAGGTTCTTGTGGTCTGTGAATATGACCACAGGGTGCAGGTTTCCTTCCAGGAAGTGCCTCCAGGCCTGGAGCACACAGATGACCGTGAGGAGTTTGCAATCATAGATCTGGTAGTTTCTCAGCCGAGTTCAGGCTCTGAGAGAGGTATCCACAGGGGTGGTATGCCCCATTGTCATCTGTCTGAAGCAGGACTGTGCCAGTCACTGCCAGGGAGGCATCGGTTGCAAGCACAAATTGCTTGACCAGGTTGGGGTTCTTTAGAACCAGTTCAGAGAGGAAGCGCATTTTGAGCACTTTGAAGGCATCTTCATGGATGTCAATCCAATTGAAGGTGGTATCTTTCTTCGTCAAGTCGATGAGCGGGCATGTGATGTTGGAATAGTAGGAGATGAAGTGTCGGTAGAAGTTGCAAAAGCCAAGGGATGATTGGACTCCTTTCACAGAAGTGGGAGATTTCCACTTGCTGATTCCTTTCAGCTTCGAGGGGTCCATTGCGACTTGTCCAGGGCGGATGATCATGCTGAGGTATTCAACTTCTTGTGCGTCGAAAGTGCACTTTTGGGTTTCAGGAAGAGGGATTCTCTTCTGATTTTGTTGAGGGACTCTACAAGTCCATTCTTTCTGCTCCTCCTGGGTGTTGGAGAAGATCAAGATGTCATTCATGTAGACGATCATCCATCCTTCATTGATTTCTTCTGCGAAGGTCTGGTTCATATAGGCTTGGAAAGTGGCAGGTAAGTTGCACAATCCGAAGAACATGACCATTGGCTCAAATAATCTGAAGGAAGTCGAGAACACTGCTTTCCAGTGGTTGTCAGGGTGAATCAGGATATTGTTGTATCCCAATTGGACATCCATCTTCGTAAAGTATTTCATGCCTCGAAGTTTGGTGATGAGAGGCGGAATGTGGGGAAGTGGGTAGGTGTTTTTCACAGTCCATTCATTAATGTACTGATAGTCTTGGCAAGGTCGAAGCAACTTGTCCTTCTTTCCGACGAAGAAGAAACTGGAGGCCTGGTGAGACTTCGAAGGTTGGTGTTACAACCATGCAAAACTGGGGGCTACTAAGTAGTCCTGGCTTTACATGATGTTGTACCAGAGGGACAGAAAGTCAAAGGGGCTTGGCCTCAGCTCATATGCTGTGCCCCTTACCTGAGTATGTGCCCTTAATTTTCCGGATGGTAGGGAGTAATGGTAAGACTACTGGAACAAGTTCCAAGTAGAAGGGATGAAGGATGGACTCCTGGACAAAGTCCAGGGCAGGATAGGAGCAAAGCTCTGGAGGGAAGGATGATCCATAGATGTCAGAGGATAGGATAAGATAGATCCAGAGGACCAGAGGTCCGAAGGTCCAGAGCTCGGAGGAGCGGAAGAGCGGAGGGGCGGATGATCAGATGATCGGACAAGCGTAGCTCTATGGATCTTTAGGGAAGGTGTTAACTACTAGAGAGGAGTAGGTCCGGATATGGTGTAGAGGTAGTATAGACTACTCCGGACAAGGTCCGGAATAGAAACAGACAGGATAAGACTACCAAAGGTAGAGTCAGAGGTGAGTCAGCTGAGAGACAGGAAACAGACGAAGTCCAAAAAGGATATAGGACATTGGATCAAAGCTCTGGCCTAGGGAATGATCTTATAGGTCTGAGTTGGAAGATTACAAGGGCCGGAGCCCAAGTGCGAGAATGGAAACAGATTTATATAGACATGGTAACAGGATACAGAGTAGACAGAAGAATATACAGAAGTAGGAAAGTAATGATCAGACTGAGGTCTGCAGGAGTTGTACTACAAGTTTATATACTGTAGGTAGCATGCGGGAAGGCAAGTAAGGATAGTCTGAGGCTATGTCTGAGGCATGCGGAACACATTAGTAAGTACAATGGAACACAAGGCTATGAACTCGGAAATAAGACTTGTACAAAATATTTTACCAAGACGGAAGTCGAGATAACTGAAAGCCAGACACAGGTATAACCTAAAAGGAGTAATGCGCAGGTGCGTGGGAATAGTTTCAGATACGAGCATGGATCAGATGGATGGGTTGGGTCGGATATGGATATGGATCGGATATGGATGGATATGGATTGGAGTGGATGGGTGGATCAGATAGGGGAACTGGATTGGATGGGTGGACTGTATAGATTGGGTGTCTGGATGTCCATGGATCTGATCTGATCTGGACCTGAATGTATGGTATATGACAGTTGGATGAAGTCTTTCTTCAGGTGTGTGTCGAGGAAGGCTTTGACAGCCTCCATTTCCTTCGGGGAGTGGGGGTATGCCCTAGAGCTCTTCGGAATGAAACCAAACTTTATTTCAATCCGATGGTCAACTCCAGGTCGAGATGGGGGGAGCTGATTAAGCCCGTCTTTTGTGAAGATGTCGGCGAAGTCATGGAGGTACAAGGGGACGAGTTCCTCAAACATTTTCTTCATCTTCCCTTGGTTCGCCTCAACAGCAAATTCTTGAGCTTTGTTGCTTGTCTTGACAAGATCCTTGGAGGTTCTCAGGATCCAAATGTTTCACAGAGGTTTGCTCATGTGATTCATTTCATTCTTTCAGGTCCCATCTCAAGTGAGTGGGGTGTCAAGGTCAAGGTTTTCAATGACGCGCATGGAGGTCATGCCAGGGGAGTACTCAATGAGCACTTCATCATCGGTCAGGGGGTAGGTGGCAATGTCATCCACCTTCTGGCACATCTGGGTGTTGCCAACCCAGACATCCTCATATTTGTTGAAGTTGGGGAGGTCATCTTCATCATCTTCGGTGGGTTTCAAACCCAGGGGTCCATTTCTTTTCTTCTTCTTCTTCTTTCTTCAGCGTTCTGAGGGGGGCGAATATTTTGCCATCTTCTTCTTCCTCAATTGAGGTCCCGCCTTGGAATACATAGGCGGGCGCGCCGTGAGACGCACATTTTCGGTTGAGTATGCGCTCAACAGTTCGTGAACGTGCAGTTGCGCATAAGGCAATAGTATCACACACCCAGTCAGTGTCAGGGTTCATTGTGGAAAGCCAGGGCTTTCCAAGTAGGATGTCGTCGTGTTTGGAAAGTTGGGTGACGTTGAACTTTCCATACATGACTCATTTATCAAGGCAGATAAACAGGGTACAGTAGCGGAAGACCTTCCTGGCCTTTGAGTGGCTTCCATCCACGGTGGTGATGTGGAATGGGTGTCTGAGTCAGTGCGTGTGGATCTTGTGATTCCGCATGAAAGAGGAATCGATGAATGATCCTCTGGCGCCGGAGTCGATAATGGTGGTTGATGCAATGGTTTTCATGCTCTTTGCACTAAAAAGGGTGACAGGAACTCGAAACTTGTTCAATTTGCCAACACATTTGTATACAGAGCACACTTGGGAGTGACTGACATTGCTACAGTACTCCTATCTAAAAATCCTTTGCTTTGCCTTCTTTCAAAGACTCAGCAGGAGTCTTTTTAGTCTTCTTTGGAGTCTGCGTGCCTTTAGGTGTCTTGGTCTTCTTCAGGGCAAGCTTTCTAGCTTTGACCCTTTCAACTTCCATATCGGAAGTATCTTCATCGGAGTCTTCATCATCAGGGACTTTGTCCCTTACTGAATTCTTTCCTTTCTTGTCATCATCTCTGTGTTGGACCTTCGGGTGGAAGGCGGCGTCACCAGCGCAGTGACCGCACTTTCCACATTTGAAGAAAAGGCCATCCTTCATATATTTCTCATGCTCTTGGCGTGTCATGTCAACGTCCGTGGTGTCGGGGTTGTGTTTAGCATGGTTCGGCCTCTGGAATGAGGGCTTGTAGTGGGAGTGGTTCTTGGCAACTACATTGTGCATGGCCACTCCACGTTCGTAGTTGGCGTTCAGCTTGACGGCAGCAGAGTAGTATTTGTCGATGGTGGTGGGGATGGTTTCCATCTGGCAGATGGCGTGGTGGAGGGGTTCCTTGAGTCCAGCTTCAAAGAAGTGGATGAGGACCAAGCTCTCCTTGATGCTCGCGCACATTGTCAGAGTCTTGAACTCTGCGATATAGTCTGTAAGCGTGCCAGTGTGTTTGACCTTGGCGATCTTCGCCATAGCATCAACCTTTTGGTTGTGGGGTTGAAGGCACTCTTGAAGTTCTTCTGGAAGTCTTCCCATTTGCCGAACTGGGGGGGATGGTCTCATAGGCTTTGGCATAGGCATTGAGCACCCAAGTATGAGCTGTGCCCTCTGTCATATAGGAGAGGGCGATGCAGACCCAGTGTTCATCAGAGGGGTAGAGCATTTTGTTCAACGCAAGGTAGGTCATCACGGTGTATAACCAATGCATAGCATTGGTTGGCATAGCATTGGTTGGGTCACTGTCAAACTTAGAGGGCATTCCTGCCTTAAGTTCGGGTCCAATCACTTTAGCAACAGGAGTCATCATTGCTGCGGAGTCAGACATGATATTGTTCTGGGTTTGGGCTGCACGGTCCTGAGCTGTCTTGCTTCAGCGGCAGGGGTAGGAAGGCGATGTTGGTGTGCGCGTTCCTCAAGAGGCTTAATTCAGCATCCTCTTGTCAGGGTTCAGGGTTCAGGGTTGAGTGTCCTATCTCAGCTAGCTGGGCAGCATAGCAAGTAAAAGGTAACTTGAATCTTTTGTTAGCTGTTAGTGACCTAGCCAGGTGCTAATGAACTTGAGTGGTGTCTGCGACGGGTGCTCTATCAAGAGCAGCAGCCCGTGTGTATCGGTCTCCTAGCGCAGAGTGCGCTAGTTGTGTTGGTCAGAGGTGGGCGCTTACATGCTGTCTCATGACCTATGTCACAGAGACAAGGTTCTTGACGACAATCAAAGACGTAGAAGCGATGAGCTTCTATGAAGTTCAAATAATGACAATAAGCTTATGAAAAGCTTATCAAAAAAAGTTCAGGGTCGAAGATCAAGTAGATTCAAGTTAAAGAAGTACAAAGGCTATCTGCATGTATTTATACGTAAGATTGAAGTGGAGCGCAAATACATAAGTATTGCTAGATTAAGTATGAAGTCAGATAGCCAATAGGAAGATGCATGCTCATAGATGAGTCAGAGGTGTATGAACCAATGAATGCACGCATGTGCAAAAGGGAGTCATAGGTGCAGAGCCAAAGGTATAAAAGGTACAAGCCAATGAGGCAACGCATGAGTCATAGGTAAATGCAAAGGAAAAGATAAAAGGAAATACGACACCAGATGTAGTCCTTGAGCCAAAGAGTTGTTTGTGTGAACCAGGGGGTAGCGCGTGTTGAAGCACAGAGGAAGGTGTCAAATGCGACAGAGGCATTTGAGGCGCGAGGAGCGTGAGGAGCGCAAAGAGTGTGCACGAACGCGAAGAGTACTGGAAGAGTGTGCGGTTAGCGACGGTAGAGGAAGCAAGCATAGGCAAGGTAGGGAGTGACGATGGCAAGCCAGATGTGGTATCAGAGGATGAGGATGGAGGTCTTGTCAGGATGAGAGTAGATGGCGATGCATAGGAGGAAAAATGATAGCAGGGGCACAAGAAGGTGTTCTTGTAACAGGTTATGACTCATTATGACTGTCATATACTGTACATTCAGGTCTGATCCATGGACATCTGGACACCCAATCAACATCCATCGATATCTAATCCATATCCATATCCGACTCAGTCCATCCATCCGATCTGATCCACTCATCCGATCCATGTCCATATCCGATCCGTGTTCATATCCGATCCGTGTCCATATCTGATCCATGTCCATATCCATCCATGCTCATATCCGAAACTATTCCCGCACACCTGCGCGTCACTCCTTTTAGGTTAATACCTGTGTCCAGCTTTCGGTTATCTCTGCACCTCTGGCTTTCGGTTATCTTGACTTCCGTCTTGATAAGATATTTCGTACAAGTCTTATTTCCGAGTTCATAGCCTTGTGTTCTGCAATGCCTCAAACATAGCCTCGGACTATCCTTACTTGCCTTCTGGCATGCTACCTACAGTATATAAACTTGTAGTACAACTCCTGCAGACCTCAGTCTGATTCATTGTTCCTACTTCTGTATATTCCTTTGATTACTCTGTATCCTGTTATCATGTCTATATAACTCCGTTTCCGTTCTTGCACTTGGGCTCCGGCCCTTGTAAGCTTCTGACTCAGGCCTATGTGATCACTCCCTAGGCCGGAGCTTTGATCCTATGTCCTATAATCTTTTTGGACTTTGTCCATCTCTGTCTATCATCTGTTTCACCTCCGACTCTACCTTTGGTAGTCTTATACTGTCTGTTTCTATTCTGGACCTTGTCCAGAGTAGTCTATACTATCTCTACACCATATCCGGACCTACTCCTTTCTAGTAGCCAACACTTCCTCTAAGATCCACAGAGCTATGCTCATCCAATCATCCAATCATCCAATCATCCAATCATCCAATCATCCAATCATCCAATCATCCAATCATCCAATCATCCGCTCCTCCGCTCCTCCGCTCCTCCGCTCCTCCGCTCCTCCGCTCCTCCGCTCCTCCGCTCCTCCGCTCCTCCGCTCCTCTGAGCTCCGGACCTTCGGACCCCTAGTCCTCCGGATCCATCCTATCCTATCCTCTGACATCTATGGATCATCTTTCCCTCCGGAGCTCTGCTCCTATCCTGCCCTGAACTTTGTCCAGTGGTCCATCCTTCATCTGTTCTACTTGGAGCTTGTTCCAGTAGTGTTACCATTACTCCCTACCTTCCGGAAATAGTTCCGGCGCATTCCCGCGCTCATCTGGAAGTCCATCGGAGCTCTGTCAAGCTATCCTGCCTTAGAGTTTGTCCAGACCCTCCATCCAGACTTCACCAGAACTCTTTCTTGGACTTCATCCGAAATTAAGGGCACATACTCGGGTAAGGGGCACAGCGTACAAGCTGAGGCCAAGCCCCTTTGACTTTACAACCCTCCGGTACAACTCCATGTAAGACCAGGACTTCTTACTAATCTCCGGTTTTGCATGGTCGTAACAATGACTCACAAAGATGGCTGTGCTACTGATTACTAATGTATGCTATTGTTTCTTTGAAATCTCTCCTAGGCTGATCACATGACTGATCACATGTTTGGTTACATGTCAATAGATATAGAGTCTAGACTGATTACATAACTCTGCCTTTCATTGGCACTGTTCAAATGTTGATTTTTCAGCATCACAATGTTTTGTTATTGCATAAAAAACATTGCATAAATGGGTTAAGGTTTGAAAGGGGAAATCATAGGGCATGGGAAATCTTGTGCATATTAGGAAATCTTGTTGGATAAGTGTTATTTCCAACAGATAAGTGTATAGAAATGATTGTAGGCCCAGAAAATACTCAAATAAATTATTGTAAGGTTTAGAAAGGTATAGAATATCCAGGGAGAAATTATGGGGTGTGGTATGGAATGTTGTAGACTAAAATTCAGCCACGATCATGTACAAAACAGGTTTTGTGCATGTCAACGTAACTTTGAACTTGCAATTCAAAAGACCGACTCTGCCTCCATCTTGCTAAAGTCTGAAGTCAAGTCAGGCTACCGTGACTACAACTAGTAGTAGTGACAGTTAAATGTGTTTCTGTCTACCATCTGAGTTCACTCTATGTCTTATCTTTCTCCTGCTTGTGATGGTTACCATGTCCAAGTCTTTCAAGTTACTACACTGCAATGCAACAGGTTGTTTCTGGGCAAAATATACGGATCCTTATGGTCTTAGCTTCGGAGAAAAGATGGGAAAGGGCACAAGAGTCAATACAGAAATTCATCCCTCAGCAGCAGCAGCTGAGGACTCAGATCAGTACAACTGTAAGTAATCTACTACACTGTGACAGGCTGCTTAATAAATTATTTGAAGTCAAGCTAAGAGTTCAGAGTCAATGCACAAGGCATATAAGACTATGAACTCTGACTATGGACGAGTTTGTGTAAATAAATGTAAACAATGCCTATCATGGTAATGTCCTTAAAGTGTCCCAAAAGTGCGGTCATTGAAGTGTCCTCAATGTCTCGAAAGTGTCCTGAAAGTCCTGAAAGTCCTAAAAGTCCTTGAACTAATTAAGTGCGAAGTCACACAACTAACACTCCCCCCTGACTGAGCACATCTCTAATAACTCCCCCTCATCTGTGCAGCCCTATTATTCTACAAAATGTCTCCACCTTAGGTCGACTCAATGCCTTGGTTAAGATATCAGCAGGCTGGTCAACTGTGGCTACAAAGGTGGGTGCTATTATCTCTTTGTGCACCACATCCCTAAGCCAGTACCAACTGAGATCAAGTTGCTTCATCCTTCCATGGTGCTCTGGGTGTTTTGCAACAGATATGGCGCTCTGGTTGTCTATCCTGAGTATAGATGGTCCAGTGGCAGGGAATCCCATTTCTTGCAATAGATTTCGCATCCAACGGATTTCCTTGCCTGCTGAGACTGCTGCAATGTACTCTGCCTCAGTAGTGGATAGTGCAACAATGCTTTGCAGCTTTGATGACCATGATACAGTGCCAGTGCCAATCTTCACCAGGTATCCTCCAGTAGAGCGTCCAGTGTCCTTGCATCCACCATGATCAGCATCTGAGTAAGTTGAGAACAATTCAGTGGAGGATGGATCAGGTGCATAAGTGATCTTATAGTCTGCAGTGCCCCTCAGATAGCGCAGTAGGTGCTTGACAGCTTGCCAGTGAGCTATGCCTGGATTAGAGTTGAATCTGGCAAGACAGCCAACAGTGTAGGCAATGTCTGGACGAGTTGTGGTGGCTAAGTACATTAGAGCGCCAACTGCAGCAAGATAAGGGACATCCTGAACTGGACTTCATCTGGTGTCTGGGGACATTGAGAGCAGCTGAGTCGAAGGTTGGGCTGCATAGGAGTGGATATGGGTTTGCAATCAGCCATGCCAAAGTGTTCTAGGATATCTAGACAGTATTGTTGTTGGGATATGGTAATGGAGTGCTTAGAGCATTCTCTGTCAATCTTAATCCCTAGAAGCTGAGTGGTGGGGCCTAGATCACGAAGTTTGAAGTACTGGGAGAGTTTCCTGATGGTCTGGTCAATGGCAGAGGCTGATTTCGAAGCAAAGGTCATGTCATCCACAAAGACTGGTAGAATGATCCTGACATTGTCCTTGACATAGATATAGATGGAGGCATCTGAGTATGACTGAGTGTATCCATAGACTCTAGGACTGAGCGCATTTTCTGGTTCCATCGGTTGCCTCCCTGCTTCACGCCATAGATGCTCTTCTTCAATAAGCAGACCATCTCTCTAGCATCTCCTATGATAAATCCTTCAGGCTGCTCCATGTAGACATCACAGTCCATATCTCCATTAAGGTAGGCATGGGATATGTCTATAGAGTGCAGGTGGAGGTCATGAATGGCAGCCATAGCTAGGACAACTCTAATGGTGGGCATTCTGACTGTAGGGGCAAATATTTTGAGGTAGTCAAAGCCAGATCGCTGATTGTAACCCTTGGCTACTAGTCTGCCCTTATAGCGCTCTACAGAGCCATCTGCATTGCGCTTGACCTTAAACACCCACTTGCATCCTATGACCTTCTTTTTAGTTGGTCTGGGGACGAGTTCCTAAGTGCCATTAGTGCTATGGGCGTTCAACTCCTCTAGGGCAGCTTGCTTCCACTGTTCTGCATCAGGACGTCGCAGTGCTTCTTTATAAGATAGTGGTTCAGCAGATGATGCTGCAGAGAAGGCAATCTCATAGGCAAGATCAGCATCCTCAATCTCATCATCAACCTCAGAGTCTAGCTGGGCTGAAGACAGTTTCCACCATTCTCTGGGCTTGGTTCTATTGCGCCTAGGAAGTCTGGCCCCAATGCCAATAGGAGAGGGCGGTCTAGGAGGTGGTGAGGAAGGTGGTGAGGAAGTCAGGATACAAGGAGGATCTGGATCGGTTTTGGGCACTACAGGAGCATCTCTAGGCATGTCTGGAGCTGCTGGAGGGCCATTACTCCCCCCTTGAGCCAGAGACTCATCAGAACTGGACTCATCATCAGCATCGGAGTCATCAGACACTGTATAGCTTCTGTATGGCTGTGGAGAAGGCAGGGAAGGTTTAGGTCGGACAGGAGCAGTAGGTAATGGTGTAGGGACAGTAGGAGCTTGAGGGCTGATTAGGGCGCTTGGACAAGGGGAAGTATCTCTCATCAAAATCAGCTCGTTCTGATATTACTGTCTTCTTAGTAGTAGGATTATAGAACTTCCAGCCCTTGTAGCCTTGAGGATATCCAATAAACACACATTTCTCCATGTGAGACCCAAGACCCTCTCTCTTGTCCTTCTGTATATGCACGTAGGCAGTGCAGCCCCAGACTCAAGGTGGGAGACATCAGGCTTCCTTCCATGCCATAGCTCATAGGGAGTGGCGCATTTCACTGCATCAGAGGGCATCTATTCCACACATGGACTAGGGCTGCAAGGGCTTCACCCCAAAAGGTCTTAGGTAGCCCAGATTTGTCCAGCATGGTGGTAAGGCGCTCAGACAGCAGCCTATTAGCTCTCTCAGCAACTCCATTCTGTTGAGGGCATGCCCTGACAGTATGCTGCCTCTCTATGCCGCAGGAAGTGGTGAATTGCAAGAGTGCGTTGCTCATGTACTCTCCACCCTTGTCATCCCTCAGTATCTTGATTTTTCGCTCTGACTGGTTCTCAGCATAGGCCTTGAATGTCTTGAAGGCCTCAAAGACATCAGACTTTGCTTTGATAGGAAGAACAAATCTGTATCTGGAGTAGTCATCAATGAATGACACCCAATAGCGAAATCCTGAGAAGGTGGTATAAGAGACTTGATGCACATCAGTGTGTACAAGCTCGAGGGGCCTAGAAGCACGCCATCAGAAGGAGGGAATGGGTTTGCATGCATCTTTCCAGCTAGGCATGGTTCACAGATAGGATCTGGCGCAGTTTTCGACTCTAGGGTCATTCCAGTGACCAGATTCTTGCTCAGAAGCATCCTAATGCCTCCTAAATGATGGTGGGCAGTCTCCTGTGCCATAGGTTGATGTCCAGAGGCAAAGTAGTGGCTGCTGACACATATTCAGCTAGTGGGGTGGTAGAACCATCTAGGAATGCAGCATTAGAGTTGCTGATGCTTGCTACAAACAGTGGGGTGCCAGCAGGACACTCAAAGGACATCTTAGATGCATTAATGAGCACAGTGAAGCCCATATTGCGAGTTAGGTATAGCACAGATAGTAGATTATTTCGCAAATATGGTACATGGAGGACTCTAGTGAATTCTACAGCTCAAACTCTCTTCCCATTTACAATTGGACTGAATACCACAGTGCCCTCCCCTGCAGAATAGACTATATTATTGTCAGTAAGCTTGATTGGGAAGCATTTAGGGGCATAATTGCACAGCCAGTGGTGGCAGGGTGTCATATGAGAAGTGGCACCTGTGTCTGCATTCCAGTCAGCATGGGCATCGAGTTGTAAGGGACAAAGGGGATGGGAAGGGTCAAAAGAGCGAAGACTTGCGAATTCTGTGACTTGTTGGGCGCTCTGAGAGGTATTCTGGGCAGTGGAAGAAGCAGCAGCAGTGGTGGGTGGTGTAGTGGCTGGGGATGATGAAGTGGACGCTTCAGATGCCTTATTAGCATTCCTACCACCTTTTCTGCAGTCCTTATTGCTCTTATAGTGATCCTTAGCACTCTTAAGGTTAGTGCATTTGTGGGTGCAGTGCCCTTGTTTTTCACAGTACCAGCAGGTGACTGAAGTGCCACACCTGCACTCTCCAGACGCAGTATACAGTGCTACATCGCTCCCAGAACCCTCAGGACGTCTCCTCCTTTGAGTCTCCTCTACCAAGAAAGCTGCCTTTAACTCCTCCTTGTCTAGGGACTTCAGTAACATCAAGGAGGACGCAAAATTGGAGTATTCCTCCCCAGAGAACGAACCATAGCCATGCAGACAAGCTCCTGGTCAAGTTCCTTGATGGTATAGGGCTTGGTAGAGTCTGAGGGGCGCAATTCCTGGACTTTGGACATCCCATCTTCAATCCTGGCAATGAGAGTGCTCAAGGACTCATCAGGTTGCTTTCTGATGGAGAAGAAGTCATCCCAGGCATTGAAACACGCTCCAGGATGCTTCTGGAGGTGGGTAGATGCGAGGGTAGTCCAAATCTTGACAGGGTCATCCTGAACAGAGTCTATATGGGTCCTTTGCTCCACAGAACATGCGAGGTACAGCTCTTGGTAGAACTCAAGGTAATAGCAGTCTTTGCTGATTTTCAGCGAAAGAAAGCTAGAGAATAATGGTGGGGAGGCTGGTGCACCTAGGAGGCAAGAGGAGCGAAAATGCGGACTATGTCGTCCAAAGACAATGAACTTCCAACAATCTTTCAACACAGTAACCCAAAAAGCTCAACACAACTCTCTCCAATGGGTTCCTTAGGCCTTCGAAGGGTGGGGAAACAGATAGGAGTGGTTTAGGGCGAGTGGTAGGTTGGTGGTGCTGGTGGTAGATTGGGCTGCTAAAGCACAGGGCTCATAATCTATTTGAAGTCAAGCTGAGAGTTCAGAGTCAATGCACACATATATTAAGTATCTATATAAATGTATCATACCTGAGAGTTCAGAGTCAATGCACAAGGCATATAAGACTATGAACTCTGACTATGGACGAGTTTATGTAAATAAATGTAAACAATGCCTATCATGGTAATGTCCTTAAAGTGTCCTCAATGTCTCGAAAGTGTACTGAAAGTCCTGAAAGTCCTTGAACTAATTAAGTGCGAAGTCACACAACTAACAGGGTTCGGCCTCAAAGACAAGTCTAAGAGGTTCTTGACGAGAATAGAGACTAAGGCTAAGGAGTGCTTAGACTTAGACACAATTCAAGACGACTTAGGTTGGAGACCTAAGTGAAGGACGTTCCAGGTACAACCCAGTAAGATTAAAGTAAAGTATACAAGCGTAATACAATGTGCTTAAATAGACCAATATGTGCGCACGGATTAAGAGAGAGATGTGAGAATGTAAGTGCATATCCAAACAAGGAAGGCAACTATAGTACAGATGCGTTGAGCATATGAGTCAGAGTCATGTTACGTAATATACAAAGTAATGGAGCCAGAAAATGAATAGGGGTATGTATGACTGTAACATTACCCCCGTTTTACAGGTAAAGTCACCGACTTTACTCGTCCTGATTAGCATAGTAGACAGGATCATCACTATACTCGTAGTCCTCATCAAGGAATGACCCACTCCTCATGTATGCGGCTTCTTCAGCACCAGCACGTCGTTTAGAATCCCGCCTTTTCGCTGCTTGAGTTCATTCATTGTCAAGCTGTCGTTCCCAAGAACGAAGTGCGTCGTAGAACCCATCATCCTTCCAGGTTAACATGAAAGGGGGAGTTCCAACTCATTGAGGACAGTAGATAGATAAGTGGGTAGGCAACCAATATCAACAGACCCCACACTGGTACTCCGTGCAATTCTTCTGACGATGCCCAAGTAGTCCGCAGATGCGACATTTCATGTTTTCATCAGGATTGGAGTGTGCTTTTCAAAGTGGAGTTGGGGTGACATGCGATGGGTGGGGGCTCGTAGACCGTGTGCATTTCTTTCCTCATTTATGAGTAATGCATCTAAGAGCTCGCTCATTACTAGAGCGGATGTCGTCGATTTGATGATCATGATAGTGTAAATGGAGGGTGCTGGCGTTATGACGGCTGCAGCAATTAACTTGTCTGGGTCTGAAGATGTGGTAAGCCCTAGAGCTTCTACAAGGATGGGGATAGTAGAGTTGATATTGGGAGGAACAATCATAGGGGGATGGATGTGGAGGTCTTTTAGCAGTTGACCGAGCGCATTAACGTCGACGGACTCGTTATCTACTTCTTTTATCACACAATTCCTGAGTGCAATAATCTCAGCAAGCTTGTGGTGTAGTGCATTATTTACGACCGCTTTTTCGTGTGTGGCATGGCATTTTGTGAATAGATGAGGAGGTTCTGTGTCCTCATCGAGTAAGACAGTAGCATTGATTGGCGATGGCATAGGTTGCATTTCATAATGGTGGATGGCATCAATTAAGCAAGCTACCAGTCCTCTTGCTTCTCTAGAGTCGACCATTGCCCCTTCAAGCTCCCCGATGATGGCATCCGCTGTGTTATTGGCTTCCTGAACAGCAGTGAGTAAGCCAGTAAGGGCAGCGATATTAGAACGAGTGCCCGAATCGCGGGTGGAAGGAGCAGGAATTGGGAGTGGATCTCTTTGCGGAGAGGGAGGTCTCACCATGCCTGCTCGATGCTCGGCCACGATGTGAATAGCCATCTTAACATCAGCCTTAAAAGAATTGGGAAGGAGAAGCAGCCTGTAAGAGCGAATATGTTTCTGGCAGTGTAAGATTTGTTGACGGATAGCGTCATCTTGAACGTCGTGGCATATGGTTTCGATGAGGGCAGCTGTGCGAATGATGTTGGTGAGGAGGATAGTGACAAACGCATCCTTGCCGGTAAGGATCTTCTCAATCTCGGTTGCATGTCCAGGGCAGAGGAGGGTGGCTTCAACGAAGGAGTTTCCGTTGATATTTCTGATGAGGTCGGCATAATGGTCAGTGGTGGTGTATGTTTCTTCTGTGACGGGGTGAATGTAAGCAGTGGGGAAGTTCATTTCGACGAGTTTAGTTGATCAAGCGTTTGTGCGGTTTGATTGACTCAAAGAATAATCAGAGGGAGTGTTGCTTCTTATAAGCATTCAGAATTCGAGCGGAGTTCTTCAAATTCTTTTCTGGGAGCCATTCGTTATCTCCAATGAATATCCTTTCCAGGAAACAAGATAGCATCGGCGAATGCCGGTTCCTTTGTGGGAAAGAATTGCTTCTACTTCGTATTCTTCTTCTTCTTCGATAATGTCAGATGGTGGTTCAGGGAAGTTTGGGCCGTGTACGTCCGTTTTGCTATAGGACGATAAGATGGAAGCATGGAAAGTGGGATGAATTTTCCATTGTGGAGGGAGTTTGAGCGTAAATGTGATGGGCGATAAGACATTGATGATCAGGAAAGGTCCGTATCATTTCGGCGCAAGTTTCCGCAATGGGAGTTTGAGTCTAAGATTAGTAGCGGATAGCCAGACCTTATCTCCGATCTTCCAGGGAATGTACTTCTCTCCTCGGGATCGTTCGGCCATTGTTTGCATTGCAATGTTATGGCAGGCGATTGCTTCTTCTCTTATCTTTTGCAGGGATCGTACTCGATCTTCTGCTGCAGGGATGGATGAGTCAGGATCAGGTGAGGGATGGCGCGTGGTTGTATCCCATCATGAGATAGAAAGGTGATGCATTCCTTGCATCGTGTTTTCGGTGGTTGTGGACAAATTCGGCGATTGGTAGGTGTTCTACCCAATCTTCAGGATTATTGCGGCAATAGATGCATAGGTACATTTCTAGTTCTTGATTGAGCCTCTCAGTTTGACCATCAGTCTGAGGATGATAAGCCGTAGATGGGGCGATGACATAGTCAAGAAGTCGGGCAAGCTCCTTGGAGAAGTGAGATAGGAATTGCGGGCCTCAATCTGAGATGACTTTGTCATGGAGTCCAAATCGGCATAGACGTGTTTCAAGAATAGTTTGGCAATGCCTTCAGAAGTGACGGTTTTCAAACAAGGGATAATAATTACCCCCTTCATAAGGCCATGGTCTACCACGACCATAATACTGTCAAAGCCTCCAGAGACAGGGAGGTCAGTGATAAGATCGACAGAGACCTGAGAAAAAGGTCGAGTCGCAGATGAGGGGATCAGGGCAAGCGGAGGGTGAACAGGATGTGTATCCGCTTTCATTTGCTGACAAAGGGCGCAACCCTCTACGTATTTCTGAATATAAGAGCCCATAGCGGGCCACCAGGCTTCCCTTTGACGAGTTCTTCAGTTTTGAATCTACCGGGATGTCCGCAGTGGATGATCATGATACCTTTTCAGGATATCAGGACGATGTGCTGGTGGAATGTAGGCACGATTCTTAAAATAGAGGACGTTCTCCTCAATTTTCCAATCAGAGAGTGCCACTTCATAGGGGGAAGACACATGCCATCAAGGGCGTCGGATGCGGTCTTGAAGACAGGGTCGTTGAGGGGGTCAGAGGATGATAAAACATCCTTCAGGTCGGTGTCAATAAGACGAATGAATAGAGCGTCAGGGAGGGGAGTCTGGTCTTCATTATCGTCTTTGCTGGAGTCATAGTCAGGTCGGCGAGATAGTGCATCAGGTACTGCCAGTTTAGTACCTGCAACGTGATGCAGTTCAATGTCGTAAATAGACAAAATCAGTTGCCAACGTGCTTGGCGACGAGTAAGCTTCTGTGCACTTCTAAAGTACAGAAGATTCTTGTGGTCGGTGAATACCAGGACGGGGTGCGAGTTTCCTTCAAGGTAATGACGCCATTCATTCAATGCCCAGATCACGGCAAGGAGTTCCTGATCAAAGATCTGGTAATTGCATTCTGCGGGGTTCAAAGACTGTGAGAGATATGCACATGGGTGATAAACACCATTCTCATCGGTCTGCAAGAGAACTCTGCCAGTTGCTACAAGCAAAGCATCGGTAGCAATAGCAAATTGTCAGGAAGGATCAGGGTTACGGAGTACTGGTTGGGATGTGAAGCGTCGTTTCAGTTCTTTGAAGGTGTCCATACATTCGGTTGACCAATCAAAGGCCTTATCTTTCTTTGTTAATTTGATAAGGGGTCGGGCGATGTCAGAGTAGTGGGAAATGAACGTGCGGTAGAAGTTGCAAAAGCCGAGGAATGACCAGACTTCTTTTACAGATTTCGGTATTGGCCATTCGGCGATTCCCTTGGTTTTGGCGGTATCCATAGCAACTTGTCTGGGGCGAATTATCATTCCGAGATATTCCACTTCTTCTGCATCAAAGGTGCATTTCTCTGGTTTCAGGAACAAATGTTCCTTTTGTATTTTCATCAAAGCCCGTCTGGTGCATTCGCAGTGTTCTGCCATAGTCGTGGAGAAAATGAGGATATCGTCCATGTAGATAACCATCCATCCTTCATTGATTTCCTGTTGGAAGGTACAATTCATGTACGCTTGGAAAGTTGCTGGGGAATTACAGAGGCCAAAGAACATGACGTTCGGTTCAAAGAGGCCGAATTCTGTGGTAAATGCTGCCTTCCAGCGATCATCGGGATGGATGCGAATATTGTTATAACCGGACCGGATATCCATTTTTGTAAAGAACTGTGCATTGTGAAGACGTGCGACAAGGGAGATAGGGAGTGGGAGCGGATAGGCGTTCTTGACTGTCCAATCATTGATGTAGCGATAATCTTGACAGGGACGCAATTCTCCACTCTTCTTTCCCACAAAGAAGAAGCCACTAGCTTGGGGTGACTTCGATTCTGAGATGAAGCCTTTCGCAATGTTTGCATCGATAAATGTTTTGATGGCAGCGCATTCTTTCTCTGATAGCGGGTAAACCTTAGACGTGCAAGGGATAAAACCAGGTTTAGTATCGATCCGATGATCAATACCAGGGCGTTCAGGGGGTAGTTTGTTTAGTCCATCTTTAGCAAAGATGTCTGCAAAGTCATGCAAGTATTCCGGAACCAATTCTTCAAAGGATTTCTTCTTCTTTTCCTTCTCGTCCGTAGCGAATTCCTGAGCTTTATTGCTGTATTGAGGAGGAGGAAGGGAGTTTGTGGAATAGTTGGGGAGTTGTTCAAGTCGCGAAGTTTCATCACATGTGAGAGGTGTATCCATGGATATTTCTTCGACGATTCTCATGCTAATTCCATCTGTATCGTATTCCACAAGGAATTCTCCTTCTCCAAGCTCATAAGAGGAAATCTCTCGTACTTCAGGCATGTGCCAGACGTCTTGCATAGTGTTGAATTGATCATCATCCTCTGTTGGGAATTAACAAGGGCACAGGTTCTTCTTTGTCGGGGATTTCTTCAATTGAAGCCGAAGGGGTCTGAAGAGTTTTCGGGGGGAACATAGAATTTGGATAGCTTCAGTACGTTTGTATCTCATCCAAGGATTTCTTCTTCCGCTTTTCTCTTCCCATACTTCTGTTCTTCTTGTGAATATGGTGTCCAGTTTTCTTGCATCTGAAGGATTGTCCTCTTTTCATACATTCAGATCTTTCCGTATCGGAGATCCGATCTATGACCATTGCATTTGAATCATGATTGGGTGTGTAACGCGCATTTCCATAGTTCTTCTTCTTCTGCTGTGGAGCATGACGTGCTCGTAATGCTAGAAGGCGGTGGTGGGAGTTGTCAATGGAACGCATTGCAATACAACATTACGGAATATCTCTGAGACATCTCCTGGTGCAAAAAGCTTGGTTAGGATACCTAAGTTGAGGCTGTCTTGGAAGAATTGAATCTTAGTGGTGCCATTGGTGATGTGGGCCTTGGCTGCAAGTGCCTCAAAGTCAGTGATATAGGTATGAAGATTGCCGCTTCCTTGTTTGAGGTCCCTGAGCTTCGTTAATGCGGTCCCTCTGGTATCCACTGGTTCGACAGCTTCATTGAAGCTCTTCATAAAATCTTTCAACATCCCATAACTGACCTTTTGTCCAGAGGAATCGGTTGACTGAGTGTGAGCAAGGAATTGTTCTTTCCAAGATTTGGCATTCTTCTTGGTCATGAAGGATGTAATGAAGATGATTTTCTGCTTGTCGGTGGTGTAGCATTTTTCATTGATATCAAAGCATAGATTACATGATTAGATGAATTCTAGAGAGTTGTCCCAATCTCCATCAAAACCGGTCGGGAGACTGATTTTGTATTCAAATTCTTTGGTGGTCGTCATGATGGTTTCATCTGGTGAGTTATACTTTCTCAGTGCCTACATGCGCTGTCTTGCTGTCCGTTAGGGCTTTATCAGGGTTCAGGGTCGAAGACCGGGTAGTCGACGATTAGATGACTTTAATCTTTTGTTACAAACTGGGGTGGCGTCACCAGCGACAGTGAAAAGACACAGACGGTCTGTTGGGAAGTTCTACAATGTCCAGAAGAGGACAAGGTGAAAGTACAAGGAATGCGTTCCGAGTACTATCAAGGGTTCAGCCTCAAAGACAAGTCTAAGAGGTTCTTGACGAGAATAGAGACTAAGGCTAAGGAGTGCTTAGACTTAGACACAATTCAAGACGACTTAGGTTGGAGACCTAAGCGAAGGACGTTCCAGGTAAAACCCAGTAAGATTAAAGTAAAGTATACAAGCGTAATACAATGTGCTTAAATAGACCAATATGTGCGCACAGACCAAGAGAGAGACGTGAGAATGTAAGTGCTTATCCAAACAAGGAAGGCAACTATAGTACAGATGCGTTGAGCATATGAGTCAGAGTCATGTTATGTAATATACAAAGTAATGGAGCCAGAAAATGAATAGGGGTACGTACGACTGTAACAATGGATGCCATCTGTATTGGGCAGCATGAATAATTATGATGATCACTCTGAAAGGACCATAGTAGATATTTTGTATTGTCTAACCGATACCATTGTTGTGCAATGTAGAAGATGAGATCTGAGGGATCAGGCAAGGGATACTGGAAAGGCCTTGAACATGCATGTGCCTTCCTGCCTTCATTCTCATTCAGTAGCGAATGAGAATTATGCTGTATGCCGGATGACTTGGGGAGCATTGATGCTAAAGTAGAGTTAGATGAGATAGCAGTTGACCACAGACATAAGATGTAACACATTCACAACTAGTGTGACCGCTGCAAGATTGTGCACTCTGGTATTAGTAAAATAAATTACGTGGGTTAAATTAGCTTGCAACAGAAAGGAAATGGCAATTTTTGGCACAGACCTGAAAATGGGAAATGGGGTGGGACATAAAGGAGACTGTCCCTCAAAATGGAAGCAAGGCCTCTAAACAGGGTTAGCAGCATTGTTAAACTAGGATTGGGGCCTGGTTGCTGTAAAATATAAGTACTGGCAGTGGCCCATCTGAACCTTGGCAATGGGCGACCATTGTGCACTTGAGACGCTCAAATGTCTTGGCAAAGAAATTTGAAGGGAGACGGCAACTTTTGATTATGGCTGTGGTGAATGAAGGTTGTATTGTTATTGAATGATGCATTACAGTGGGCTCAAGTCGCCATAAAGGATTGCATCAGCCATGTATTATTGATAGTATATAATGAAATGGAGACTCCCAGTGGCCCGTTCACAGAACTGGTAGGCTATGGTTAGTAGTTGTTAGTGATAGTGATGATCAATGATTGGCTTGAAAGATTGCTACCATAGACCAAAGACAAATGGATTCTGAGTTCCACTTGGATGATGTAGTTTGGAGCCCAGTGGAGTTCAAGAAAATATAGAAACCCTACAGACAGTCTTTTTCTGTTATCGCCTGGCACGTTGAAACTGGTGGCAATGTTTGCTATTTGGAGCTCCACAGGCGATGAAGTAGCGTGATCCACCGCCACATCAGCCTTGGTCAATGTTGTTCCCCTACGAACCATTTGGAACATATACTATGCACGTGATGACAAGGCCTGGCCACCTACATAGTGGATCAGCCAAGTGGAGCAACGGCATACTACATAAGTGTCCTAGTCCTTATCAAATGACATTGCATATGCGCTTCACGTGATTTGATCACCCCCTGTGACCAGCCCAAGGCCCTATGAGGCAAGCCGTTAATAGATGACTTGCCTCATGCACAGTGTTGAACATTAATATTTTAATTATAACATTGATGGCATGATGTTTGATCGCCACCATGATGAGTATACATAGGTCTTCCTATCATGTAATAGAGCGCATTGTACCCAGAACAGCTTTCACAATCTATTTGACGAAGGGCTCCATCAGGAAAAAACCAAAATGGTGGGAGTACTAGTGACAGTTACATAGTCCTACATAGTGATATATAGTCAACTGAGTTACTCTATTGTCCTATGTAGCCGAAGTGAGGGCTATGCAGAGCTACCAGAGGTGCTGCGAGTGACTTGTAGTGCAGTAGCAACAGTAGCAGATTGTATCATGGAGCAGTATAGTACTAAGTAATAGCAAAAATACAAAAAGTATCTAAGTCAATGAATGTATTCAGATAAAAATCAGTTGCCAACTCATAGGTGTTTGCGCTTGTCCACCTGGGGTTGATGAATTGTCCCATCCTTGGTATTAGGTGACATGGACGAAGCATTTCGTCGACATGAATCACAGCTGCATTTTGATGCAGTCTTCAAGTTGAACGAGATACCTGAAGCAGGCCAGAGAAGGGGTCTGGCTCCCTGAATGGTGTGAACCATTCAATGTAAGCCAAAGCTCAAGAATACATCCTGAACTGACGAGGCAGTGTGAAAATGACACGGACTTGTGCCACTTGTGTGCCTACAGCCTCCATATGAATTTTGCAATGGCTAAATAGTAACAACCACTTACCATCTAATGTTGTCTGAGGGTGTGCAGGAGCCTTGGCAAGAACATGGAGTACACATTGCCCAATGACAGGAGGTGCTTAAGTGTTTATTTCCTGCACAGCACTATAAAAACTGCTGAATCCCAGGTCCAACAATCATGGCTCTTCGCAAGGCCACCTCTAAGCAAGCAAAATCGGGTGCTCCGTTTTCACCACCAGAAATGGAACCACTTGCGCGCACCACAAGTGGTCGTCAACGACGACCAACTGAAAAAGCAAGCTACCAAGGTAAGTTGCTGCTATGACATTGTATTTTGCTCACTTATGACATGGCCTCCCTCCAGGGTTGGAATTGCAACAAGTCATCCACCGTCAAGCAAGGAAGCAAGATAAGTTAGAAAAACGGCAAAAAAAAGGTGCTGAAGACAGCCTATCAAAATGATCCTGACTGTTTTGAAAAAGAGCCGTCAGTACTGCTTAGTGACATCAACAAGGAGGAGGACACCATGGTTTGATCACTCATTTCTTTTCCGTCGACTTGATCAACAACTGATTGTTTTTATTTAGTTCTCAGATCACAGTGTGCAGACAAAGCTGTCGAAACCCAAGCTTCTGACTTTCAGTATGGGGAAGATTCCCATAGCATCACGCACCACCACTCCCACAACCAGTGCGCACAAGTCGACAAAGGGTCCAAAAGGTATGTAATTGCTGCCTGCAAATTATAGAGAAACTAATACATTTCTATCTAAGCTAAAAGAGTAGTTCCACCAAGTGATAGGGACTCAGACAGCACTTTGGACAGTACTTCCACTACCTCAGATGGTACCAGTGATGAGTCTGGTAACAACTCTGAACCCAAGGCTGACCAGACCAACAATTGTGCAGATGGCGACATTGCCATGGAATCATCAACAGCTACTTGGGGGACAAAACAACATCTTGACACCACACCAGAAGATGCTATGATAAGGCCGAAAATCAAGAAAAAATTGGACAGTTCCTGTCTGAAAGTCAGTGACTTTGATGACATCTCAAAAGAAGTTCTCATAATGGCGGTGTCCATTTTCCAGTGCCTACTCGTCATGCATGCTCCATTTCCTGACGCCATAGCTGTTGAGATGAAACTTGTGAAGGAGGCCTGAAATAAGTCATGCAAAATAAAAGGTGCCAACATCAAATTAACTCCTTCGGCAATGAAAATGGTAAGCCTTATGTTCTGTGCGTGTTTTCAGTCTGAGAAATGTTATTATGAAGATCTTGAAGCGCACATCACATGTCCGCGGTGAACTCAAAACAAAGATGCAATCGCTGACTTGTTAGTATTTTGGGTTCTGCTCAAGTGATTCAAAGGAGGTTATAAGGCACAACCATGATCAGGCCGAATCCTTGAAAGAGGGTTCCTCATTTGTTTTCAAGGTACACAGTTCATTGTCTTAAATCACCTTTCTGAATGTTAGGTATAGGATTGGACATCGAAGACTGGGATCTACAAGACCAAATTACTGCAAGAAGGCATCAACATCATGTGGTTCGCAAACCGAAATGACGAAGGTATTATCTACCACAAGTATTTCAACCCCATACCTACCGAAGTCATTGCACTCGTTCTGACAGCCGTGAGTCACATCCCGTATTCTTACATTGAAGTCAATGGCGCTGAAGATGCCTCATCATTGATAGATTGAGTGTTGCATTGACGAGTGGGCTCAAGGTCTCAAGGAAGATATCAAATTCACATCAGCTACCTATGGTTCTGTCTACAAAGGTCATTTGGCCTCCTTGCAGCGCTTTCAACAACACACAGCATCTTATAAACTTCTCGAGAAGATTTGTGACAATCTCCATGACACGGCTCGGTATGTTTCACTTCAATTTTATAAGCCCTAGCCTAACATTTGTGCTTTTGAGCTTCCATGCTGGTGTCCAGCCACTTGCTATGATATTGGCTGCACCCCACCGGATTAACAACGACGCATTTGAAGATGCGATTCGAGAATACCAGCTTGAAGAGCAGGACACTGTGGAGGATAACAAGAGTTCAGGGGCATGATGATGATGTGGGGGCTAGCGAGAGCAGCAGGCAAGGATTGAGGTATTAATTGAATCTGCTACTAGCTTGTTTGACGTGTTTGAATTCATTTATTTTCATGCTATTTTGTGTGCTACTTTCCCTACAGTGTGCTATATAACTCCTTGGAGCGGCTGGTAGCTGCCTGTAGGAGCATTCCTATGAACTACAGGCTACTACAAGCTACTACAGTATTTCCTCATAGTACTATGTAATACTACATAGTTGCCTTACTGGCTATATACAAGGCAGGTAGCTCCCGAGCTCCGCTGACTATGCTGACTATATAGCACTATATAGTCAGCTTGCTTTTTCCTGATGTCAGTACAATCTAAAATGGGCACTTGAGTTAGCAAAACTACTGTTGCACAACAAAGAGGTATCATCCTGATACAAATTTATAAAATGTGTTCTAGCTATTTTCATATCAATAGACCAGAATCTGGAAAACATATATAGCTGCTCTTGTTTATTATTGGAGAAAAACCAAGCATGCTAGCTACTTTTGTAACTTGCTTGTGGAATACTAGTACAACGACCGCCAACCATTATGATGCATGGAAACCAGCGATATACATATAGCAGATGATGTTGCAAAGCAGCAGTGGGTTTTTATGTCCACACATGGCATGACATCAAAGGCCATAGCACAAGTGACAGGATACAGCCATCAACCAGTCAATCGAGTTCTTCGGCACTCACAGCTCACAGGTTCTGTCATTCGAAAACCTCTTGAAAGTGGTCATCCTCATCTGCACAGGACATTGCAGTAAGTGAAGGCACAAAGTATTTTTAATTAAATACCTAACTATTACAGTATCTTATTTCATGTGTCAAGCACACTCCAGACATATTTCTATCTGAACTACAAAGACATTTACAAGAGGAGAGGGATATCAAGGTGTCCCTTGGACACGTCCACCTACAACCTCCATATTTAATGGCAGAGACATCAATGATGGTGATAGCAACACATGAAGTTAGATGACATCTAGTTGTGCAACAACACTGTGAGTGTACTTATGAATTACTATATTGCACCAGGGTGGTGTGGCTGTTGAGTTGATGGTGCAGTGGCTGACTCTCAATATCAAGGTTACATAGTAGCATGTCTCGGAGTGAAGATGGAGGCATCCAGCAGGGCCTTGGAATTGAGTTTGCAAACTGACTCGGAGGACCGTGAATGAACGGATGCATCGGAGCATCATCAGTAAATCATGAGTTTACTTATTCCTTACATATTTCAAACTTTTCCCACTTATTTCAAATGAATCTACTTATTTTTCTTAAATCACCAACTGGTCCCAACTGAACTATCAGGATCTGTTAGCCATCATTATAAATGTGTGCTATGAAATTATTGGACTCTTAAATTGCAAGATAGTACCTCCAGAGAATATTTAAGAAAGAAAATCATCAGCATTAATGTGTCACTCGAGCTTCATCCTAGTCACTAATTGTTGGTCTTATGCAATGAAACTTGTCTCTCAGGCCCAACAAATATATTGGAATACTCAATTTTAAAGCAGTTGTCAAATTTCAGAAAAAAAGTAGGTCCATTCGAAATAAGAATAAGTGGCAAAAGTTTGAAATATGTAAGGAATAAGTAAACTCATGATTTACTGATGATATTGAACCAATAGCCAGCACGGGGATAGCAACATTCAAGGACCTCGCATTGGCCCTCATTGATAATGAAAGGACTCTGGCTTAGAGATCTAGAGTCGTGACAACAAAAGGACGACCATTTGAGTTCATGGTTAAAACAGCGGCACTCACCGTTGCTATGTTCCTCACGCCGCTGATGTCAAACACCTCTTCTCGGACATGGGTAGTACCATAGCACTCAGTCTCTGAAACATTGCAATCTCTCAGTAGACACATTTGAAGCACTAGCGAAGATTCGAGCGAATCTTCATTACCATACTCAGCAGAAGGCCATGGCTAATGGAAAGTCAACTCGTCGACATCATGCACACATCCATACTGGTGCCCAGCCAGGCATTAATGTTGGTGGAGCTGCTGATCTAGAAGCCAATTTTGTGTGGGCACCCTCGCTCGCACCTCAGACTCAGAACGTCGATGATGATCTTGCAGGTCCTGAATCAATATCACTTGAGGAGATTGACGCAGCATTTGCCCTGCTGGAACACAAAAAGGACACCATGGAACGAGTGCTGATTGATGGATTGGATGAAGTGTTGGAAGGTTAAGTTTATGATTTTGCAGAGTTGGAGCATGTTGACTGAGGTCTTCTACCAAAATCTGTTGATGATGAGATTATGGTAGTTGATCACAGCTCACAAGACAATGAAAAGTGGAATGTGGACGCGCTGATGCTGTTCTGACGGTATTTCTTAGCGATGATTACCATACATTGTCATATTAGTCTTGTAGCGCTTTGAGAATTATGCCAGGTGGCAGAAGTGGCGATTCTGCCACTTCTGCACAATTGGGCGCAAACAATTCTGCCCCCACTAGCTGTTTGGTTTCGCTCCGATCATGTGATTAATAAATAAAAGTGGCTATGTGTTTTCCAGATTCATGAAAACATGAAAACGAGTCCACCACCCATTGTGCCTTTGGCACAGGAAGCAAAAGGAGTGCTTCGCACTCCTTTTGCTCCCTGGCTAAGGCTTCATCCTAATAATTCTGTTTGCCCAAGGCACAGGAAGGCAAAAAGAGTGCTTTGCACTCTTTTTGCCTTCCTGGCCTTGGCTTCATCCTAATAATTATCTTTAATAATGATAATAGGTCTTGAAATAAATTATAACTTTAACCAATATTTTGAGAGAAGTAAAAGTACCACATCACCATCTTTGTGAGTTTATTGCCCATCTCATCCTCATGTCATTGCATTTGATTTTGATTTTTTTAAATTATTTACTGGAAACTATTAACTTGACTAAATCTTTTGTGTCAAGTTTCAATAGGGGGCAACAGTATTAAGTTGTCACATGTCTCATCTTCTGCCTCCCATCTTCTGTCTCCCGTCTCCTGCATCTCCTGTATCTCCCATCTCCTGTCTTCTGTCTCCTGACTCCAGTCTCCTGACTCCCGTCTCCTGTCTGCCGTCTGCCATCTCCTATCTCCTATCTCCTATCTCCCGTCTCCTGTCTGCCGTCTGCCATCTGCCGTCTGCCGTCTCCCTTCTCCCTTCTCCCATCTCCCATCACCCATCTTCCCCATCTCTCCCATCACCCATCACCCATCTCCCATCACCCATCACCCATCTTCCATCTTCCCCATCTACCATCTCTCCCATCTCCCATCTCCCCATCTCCCCATCTCCCCATCTCCCCCATCTCCCATCTCTCCTGTCTCCCATCTCTCCCATCTCCCCCATCTCCCCATCTCCCCATCTCCCATCTCCTGTCTCCTGTCTCCTGTCTCCCATCTCCCATCTCCTGTCTCCCATCTCCCATCTCCTGTCTCTCATCTCTCCTGTCTCCCATCTCCTATCTCCTGTCTCCTGTCTCCTGTCTCCCATCTCTCCTGTCTCCCATCTCTCCTGTCTCCCATCTCTCCTGTCTCCCATCTCTCCTGTCTCCCATCTCTCCTGTCTCCCATCTCCCATCTCCTGTCTCCCATCTCCCATCTCCCATCTCCCATCTCCCACCTCCCATCTCCCGTGTCCCACCTCCCATCTCCCGTCTCCCATCTCCCATCTCCCATCTCCCATCTCCTGTCTCCTGTCTCCTGTCTCCCGTCTCCCGTCTCTCCCATCTCCTGTCTCCTGCATCACCCATATCTCCTGTCTCCTGTCTCCTGTGCCTCCCACATCTCCCATCTCCTGCCTCCCATCTCCCATGCCTTCATTCTTTCCTCCCCATCCTCTTCTGTCCCCCCATCTCTCCATCCTAATGATCATAGCAGCTTTTGAAACAAATAAAATGATTTTTCAAATGACAAAGTTCAGATTCTTTGATAGCCAAAATATAATCAATCTAACAAAAATTTATCAGAAGTTTTTCCTGAGGGTGGGGGAGGACACTTCCAGCCTGCTGGCAACTTCCAACCTGGTATTGGTGCCTGATGGAGTAGCTTGTCATAGGTATCAACCTGTTCCTGACAACTTGACCATGCCTTTTGATGGTACCACCACTCCTTCCAGCCCCTGGTGAGTTCCTTCTGTTTTTACCTATCAGCCATCTTCTGCAATTGCACTCATTTTTGGCTTGCCCTCCTTTTTTGCTTTCCACTCCTTTGCACTCCTTTTTAGCTTCACTTTTGGCTTCACACTCCCTTTGGCTCCCTGGCCTTGGCTCCATTCTAATAATTTGGTTTTACCCCAGCTTCAGACAACCCATGGCAAATTCCACCAGCTGCGCAGTCACGTGACCAAATCACGCATCACGCAATCACGCAATCACGCAATCACGCAATCATACAATGGGACAACAGTGAGTCGGCACTCGAAAAAACCACGCGAGAAATTTCCAAAAAGGTGTTAAGCGAGCTAAGCATAGCAAGCGCTCCTAAGCGAAAGCCACGCAAGCTAGCGAGCACTCTCCCACCTTTCCCCCCTTACTTTATAGACGAGTCCACCACCCGTTGTGCCTTCGGCACAGGAAGCAAAAGGAGTGCTTCACACTCCTTTTGCTCCCTGGCCAAGGCTTCATCCTAATAATTCTGTTTGCCCAAGGCACAGGAAGGCAAAAAGAGTGCTTCGCACTCTTTTTGCCTTCCTGGCCTTGGCTTCATCCCAATAATTCTCTTTAATAATGATAATAGGTCTTGAAATAAATTATAACTTTAACCAATATTTTGAGAGAAGTAAAAGTACCACATCACCATCTTTGTGAGTTTATTGCCCATCTCATCCTCATGTCATTGCATTTGATTTTGATTTTTGTAAATTATTTACTGCAAACTATTAACTTGAATAAATCTTTTGTGTCAAGTTTTAATAGGGGGCAACAGTATTAAGTTGTCACACGACAAAATCATGCAAGTGTCCCATCTCCTGTCTTCCATCTCCTCTTACCAGTCTGCTGTCTCCCATCTTGTGTCTCCCATCTCCCATCTTGTGTCTCCCATCTTGTGTCTCCTGTCTCCCATCTCCCATCTTGTGTCTCCCGTCTTGTGTCTCCCGTCTTGTGTCTCCTGTCTTGTGTCTCCTGTCTTGTGTCTCCCGTCTTGTGTCTCCTGTCTTGTGTCTCCTGTCTTGTGTCTCCCGTCTCCCATCTCCCATCTCCCATCTCCTGTCTTGTGTCTCCTGTCTTGTGTCTCCCGTCTTGTGTCTCCTGTCTTGTGTCTCCTGTCTCCCATCTCCTGTCTCCTGTCTCCTGTCTCCCATCTCTCCTGTCTCCCATCTCTCCTGTCTCCCATCTCTCCTGTCTCCCATCTCTCCTGTCTCCCATCTCCCATCTCCCATCTCCCATCTCCATCTCCATCTCCCACCTCCCGTCTCCCGTCTCCCACCTCCCACCTCCCATCTCCCGTCTCCCACCTCCCGTCTCCCATCTCCTGTCTCCCACCTCCTGTCTCCCGTCTCCCACCTCCCATCTCCCGTCTCCCACCTCCCATCTCCCGTGTCCCACCTCCCATCTCCCGTCTCCCATCTCCCACCTCCTGTCTCCTGTCTCCCACCTCCCATCTCCCGTCTCCCACCTCCTGTCTCCCACCTCCCATCTCCCATGCCTTCATTCTCCCCTCCCCATGCTCTTCTGTCCCCCCATCTCTCCATCCTAATGATCATAGCAGCTTTTGAAACAAATAACATGCACTTCTTTTTGGCTTTGGCCTCCTTTGTTGCTTTCCACTCCTTTGCACTCCTTTTTGCCTTCACTTTTGCCTTCACTCTCCCTTGTGCCTCCCTGGCCTTGGCTCCATCCTAATAATTTGGTCTCCCCCCCAGCTTCAGACAACCTGTGGCAAATCACAACCCATCATTTGGTTTTCCCCCAGCTTCAGACAACCTGTGGAACCCATAATTGCATCTATAAAGTAAGGGGGGAAAGGTGGGAATGTGCTCGCTAGCTCACATGGCTTTCGCTTAGGAACGCTTAGCTCGGAATGGAAATTTCTCGTGTGGTTTTTTTCAAGTGCCGACACAGTTGTCCCATTGTGTGATTGCAGACAACCTGTGGAACCCATAATTGCATTTTACCCAGCTTCAGACAACCCGTGGCAAATTTCAACCCCTGTGTCGCTGCACGTGACAAATCCACGCAATCACACAATGGGACAACTGTGTCGGCACTTGAAAAAAACCACGCGAGAAATTTCCATTCCGAGCTAAGTGTTCCTAAGCGAAAGCCATGTGAGCTAGCGAGCACATTCCCACCTTTCCCCCCTTACTTTATAGACGAGTCCACCACCCGTTGTGCCTTCGGCACAGGAAGCAAAAGGAGTGCTTCGCACTCCTTTTGCTCCCTGGCCAAGGCTTCATCCTAATAATTCTGTTTGCCCAAGGCACAGGAAGGCAAAAAGAGTGCGAAGCACTCTTTTTGCCTTCCTGGCCTTGGCTTCATCCCAATAATTCTCTTTTGCCCAAGGCACAGAAAGCCAAAAAGAGTGCTTCGCACTCTTTTTGGCTTTCTGGCCTTGGCTTCATCCTAATAATCACTACTTCGTGCACCTTAACTTATTCGCAATCATAGTGGATTTTAAAACAGACATGTACATTTTGAGCAGCATTTCAAGAAAACTAAAACTAAAATCTACTGCACCATCTAAAAGTGCACTATACATTCGGTCCTCTATATAAAAGTACATCAATATACATCAATCAATCCTCAACCTCCATATCATCTCTATCTCTAAGTCCTCTCAGCACTTCTGTATACACCACATTGGTTGTCTTTGACCCTTCTTCATGCTCCGGAAAGATGGCACACACTCTCTCTGGGTGAGTGCAGCGAGACAAAGCCACATACAGCTGTCCATGACTGAACACGGAGTCCGCAAATCCAGCCCAACCCACTTCACACTTTGACCTTGAGCCTTGTTGATTGTCATAGCAAACGCAAGACGAATGGGGAATTGGCGACGCTTGAAAGGGATAGGGTTGTCTTCAGATGTGGCATCCAGCGTCATGTGGGGGATTAGGACAGTGTTCTGATCATCTTGATGAGCTTCATCAACTCCATCTCTAAGAATACGACACCTGAGGACGCGCATGGTCCAAGACAGGAGGATCATCCTAGTTCCGTTATAGAGGCCATTGGTGGGGTCCAAGTTGCGCAACGACATGAGAGGAACACCCACTTTGAGTTCCAATTTGTGCAAAGGGAACCCTGATGGCGTGAGAGTATGAAGGTACTCTGGTGGGATGTAGTCATAGTCCTTCTCAGTGATTGAGTCTGCGCTGGTGAAGACCGCTTTATCTCCAGGGAATGATTCAAGAATGTTGGCATTGATTTCGTCCACATCAGTGTTCTTTGCAGAGAGGATGGTACGTTCCAGGAAGAAGGAATCATTCACAGGAGGATGCCCAGGGAGCAGAATAGGAGAGTATAGGGCATTGATGAGAGAGCGGATATCATTGTCAGGGCAGCGCATATGAATTGGAAGGGCGACCGTTCCATCTGCATGTGTGCCCTTCCCAGCTCCAATCTCAAGAAGCCACTTTGCAAATTCATCAGAGGCGGGGTCTTGGCCAAGCCGCATATTTGTCTTTAGGTGGAAGATGCGAAGCCTTGGCCAGATGCGAGATCTGCAAAATGTAGCGCCCACTATCTGCTCCCTGGATCCATGAGGCACCACTGGCAGGGTCTGTCTGAAGTCTCCTCCAAAGAGCATCGTCATTCCTCCAAAATCAGCATCGACGTTCAGAAGGTCGCGCAATGAGCGATCAAGGCATTCCAGATTGTGACGGTGTAGCATAGGAATTTCATCGCAGATGATGAGGGAGGTGGCCTTGAGAAGCTCATGCACGACATCTCCTTTCTTGATGTTGCAGGAGCTGTCCTCATTGATGGTAATTGGAATTTTGAATCGAGAATGAGCCGTGCGTCCGCCTGGCAGGAGGAGAGAAGTGATTCCAGAGGAAGCCACGCATAGGACAATCTTGCCTTCAGCACGGAGCTTTGAAGCAATGAGCTTGCAGAGATATGTCTTTCCACATCCACCTGCACTGTGGACAAAGTATGAATGTCCAGGTCTTTGTTCATTACGTTGCATGGCATCATCGACCACTGCATCAAAGACTGTCCTCTGCTCCTGATTAAGAGAAAGTACTCCTGGGTGCACCATCTGCTGGAGCTCCTCCTGGTTATATTGGAGCTGCTCGGCAATGAGCTGATTTCCCTGCATGGCCCCCCATCTTGCTGCCATTTGAGGTACAGGCATCTGAGGGATCGCTTGCAAAGACTTTCCATTTTTGCGGAGCATGCCATCAATGAGATAGAGACCATAGTCATGAAGCTCTTCATCTGTAGGGTCAGGGATGCTGAATGGGACGCGTGATAGGTGGTGGCGCAGATCATCGCAGAGATTCTCCTTGAAGTGGTTCCAAAGATCACTGGGGTCTGTAGGGTTGCAGTGTATGAGGATGATGGCAAAGAGGTTGCGCATGCCATGTCCAGTGCTCATATGAGAGGCGTCCTGCAAGCACTGGATCCATTCATTATCATCCTCAAGCAGACCCCTGCACCGACATGCCTCCTTGAAAGTGTCGCATAAGACACCGTCAACTGTCTGAAGGTTCTCATAGGAGGTGGCCCCTTGAAGACATGGTAAGTTTTATTGATAAAAATTGACTTCAGGACCATACCTTTTACTACAGTCAAAAGCAATCTCAGGTAGAAGCGCTCTCCGGAGCCGGGTGCAGCAGAGTACATCCTTCCAATCGCTATTCCGTGTTGGCGTATCTTCCACGCCGTCTTGTTCCATACAAATCTTGAGGGGAAGTCCTGGTAGAGGTGGTCGTGGGCTCCAGCAGCCACCAAGACATTATTGGAGTTAGCCTTGAACCATCCAGTGAGGCAAGTCTCCTTGGTTTCTGCGCGCTCAAGAACATCCTGTGCATTATCCTCAGGATCATAAAACACCATGTGTTCATCTGGGAGGTGGACCGGCAAGCGATAGACAGAGGGCCATTCAAGGTGCATTCCAAACTCAAAGATGTGCCATGCGGCCTCAGTGGAGCTGATGTATCTGGAGTCAAGATAGGTTTTGACCTCATCCACCGGTCCTGTCATCTCCAATGTGGCACGGTCATTTCCCTTGTAGATGTACTTGTGGATGTATTTGATGTGCAAAGTAAGGAGGAGGCTGCATAACAGGCACAGCTGGCATGAAATTTGGCTGTACAGGAGCAGCGGATCTGGTCTGATTGGTATGGATAGCATGACGACGATTGCACCTGCTAGGGGAAGTCATCTGAAGTCGATCAAGTCTTTCCAGTTCGCGCTGTGATCGACGATCGCGTTCTGGGGTGGTCTGTTCTATATTTCTAAATGGTGATGCGCAAACATTAGCATCATGTACCAATACATATCAGCAGCAACTCACTGAACAGGTATATTTTGTTCCATTTTATCGTTCAAATGGTTGTCTATAGCAAAATTTGAGTTTTTCTGAACTCATCCATCAGTCAATTCCTATCATCATCAATAACAAACAAAACCCACAAAAAGTGTATTGCACTTTGTTACAACTTGGCTGCAGGGGAAGGCAATGTAATTCAAGAATTCTAGTCAAAAGCAGCAGCCAAATTGTGTGAAAATTTGTGTCACCAAATTGTGTATGAAAATGTGTTATGATTTGTGTCACTCAATGCAAGCAAATTGGTGTAATCAAAATGTGTTGTGATTTGTGTCACCAAATGTAAGCAAATGGTGTAATCAAAATGTGTTGTGATTTGACTGACTTGATAGAAGCACAGACTTCGAGATTGATGTGGCAGTTGAATTCTACCAGCAGTTGCGGGGGGTGGGGAACAACATCTTTGTTGGTGAAGATGTCATCATTTTTTTGGATGGTGCGACCATTGTCTGGCCTGGCATACTCTGGATAGCCGTCCTCCTTCATCAATGTCTGGGGAGTGAAAGACTTTGGATAACACTTCTTGCATTTTCCATTCTCCAAGCAACGCTGCGTAGTGCAGGGGCCATGGAGCATGTATTTTTGTATGGCCTCATAGAGTTGTGGATGGACATTTTTGTCAGGGATTTGGGCGGAGATGAAAGAGTCGATCTGTTCCACAGTGCGAATCTTGTGATCTGGATCCAGGAAGATGAGAAGGTGCATGTGAGGCAGGCCACGCTTCTGATATTCAATGGTGTACACCAATCCCGCAACCTTGCCGTAGTAGCCATCGCGAACCTTCTTCAAGAGAGCCTTCTGCTTCTGGTAAAATACGCGAGCAACCAAGTCTGGACGGTCCACAGCACTCTGACCTACATAAGAAAACTCGTCAGGATCATGTCATAATAATGCATCAAAATATGTCTCTTTACCTGGAAGGAGATTCTCAGTAATCTCAGGCCAGCTTCCATTGGCAGTCATCGTCAGGAAAAGATCGGGCTTCTTGCAGGCATGGCAGATGGCAAGAGAGTCCTGCAGCAGCAGCTGCATATACTGAGGGCTTCCATTATGAGAGGAGGGAAGGATTATGGAACGACCTGTCTCAGCTAAATTGCCCACTCCATCATTGAAAACATTATCTGTCAGCCCTCGGTAGCAGTCAGCTCTGAGCTTCTTCTGATTGTTTCTTATCCAGTTGAGTCTGCTCTGGCTCGATTGATGCCCAAGCATCAACCACATACTGCTGGAACAGCCTTCCACCACAAAAGATGTTATTGTGATCCAGGCGAGGGGGCGGGGATGAAGTCAAAAAGCGTAATACAGCAGCTGAGTCACTTTTTTTGCACGTGCACGCCCACCCACAGGAACAATCATATCAATGTAGAGGTCCCAGCCATCCTCTCCCTTAGGAAAGAGAATGACATAATGAAGACAGGCGTATGCATGGCTAAGTTAACTTATGCGCCGAAGCGGACCGCCTTGATAATATATGATAATGTCGCGTGCATGACGCACCTCCTCGGATCCGTCTCCAGGAAGAATTCCAGCAATATCATTGGCAGTGGGAAGATTATATCTTCGACCATCTGTGCCTGGCTGGAAATGAATAAGCATAGAAAGGTCTGTCTGCTCCTCTGGAGGCTTCTCTCGCATGACTTGATATGCCTGCTTATACACAGCGGCATATGGGTGGTTGCAATGCAACATATCGTGCAGATCTCTGAGAATCTGAGGATCGAGGCCTTCATTTCCAGGGCGGGTGGTGCGTATGTTGGTGGCTTCTTCAGAGTCGTATATATAAAGTTGAGCGTATGAAGGCTGGACACCTTCTGGAGGTAAAAGACTGCCCATGAGATGGTGAAGAGAACCATGAATACGAAAAGCATTTGGGCCAGATCCTTGAAGAGCACGATCCTCGATATTGACATCAACAGAGGTAAATGCAAGAGCACTGTTGTACTGGCGAATTTTGGACACAAATGTTCTGTCCGCATAGGCCCGCTCTAGCTCAGGTGGCCATGCTGGAAATGGGGGAAGGCTGACTTGGCCCTGCAAGCAGCACATACCAAAGCGAGGATTTCGTAAAGAGGAGTTGGACAGTCTTTCGCATGCAAAGTGAAGTGCATGACATTTGGGGCACTCTACGTTAAGAGGACCAAGAGTGTGATGGTTTATTGGTTCTGTATATGCTCGGGCTCCATCAGGAACAGGAATGACCTGATTGATACGCTGTCATCCTCTGCTTCACGCTCTTGGCTTTGTTCTTCTTGCTGAGTTCTTCTTCTTTCCTCATCTTCTGCATGTTGCCGTTCAGATAATGGATCGTTATATTCATGTAGTGCCTCCTCAAGATGCTCCTGCTGCTCATGAACTCTCTGCTCCTCATGGTTGTGACGTGCTTCTTCCTGTTGACTTGCTCGCTGACGATCCTGAGCTCGTCTATTAACACGCTCCTCTTCCTGTTGTGTTGCTCGTAGACGATCCCGATCCTGTCTTGTATGCTGTTCCTGTTCCTGCTGCTGCTGTTCAAGAGCATGCTGATTCTGTATATTGACCTGCCCAGCTTCTTGCTGCTGCATTTGCTGTTGCATCTGCTGCTGCATCTGCTGTTGCTGAACTTGCTGCTGCTGTTGATGAAGAGCCTCCTCAGCCTCTCTATTGATCCTCCTGGCTTCTTGCTGGCACAATTGCCATTGGATCTGCTGTCTTCGAAATGCCTCCTGTGCTGGTACATTATTTCTGGGTGGCATAGGATTAGGCATGTGAGGATCATCAAAGTTCTGAGGGCCTCGGTGCTGTCGATTCATCAAATCAGCTTCTTGCAGCTGTTCACGGCGAGCATTCTCAGGCATGTCTAGCAATTATCTCAGCTATTTGCTGCTGGTGCAAAGCATGGTTTACGTTTCCCTGTGCAGCTTTCTGCTGCATCAAGTGAAAGGCTGCCAGATCATCCTGGGCCTGTCTACGGACACGCTCAGCTTCTTGCTGCTGCAACTGATGCTGAATCTGCTGCTGCTGGTGAAGAAATTCATTCTGTGCTTGTCTTTCAAGCAAGTCATTTCTAATGCGCTCTGCCTCAAGCTGCTGCTGAAACTGGACATTGAACTGGTCATGATTATCAGGTTCAGGTGGTGCAGGTACAGGTTGTACAGGACGTGCAAAGTATTGGAGGGGATTATCAAAGTTGTGAGGACCAACTGCACCCTCATAATGAATAGGACCATACACAGGAGGCACAGGAGGTGCGGGTTGAATAGGCTGAACAGGTTCGTTAGGAATATGAGGTATATGCGGAGGCTGTATCTGTGCTGCCATGAGCTCTGCTTGCGCCTGCTGTCTTATCTCCTGTCTGTCCTGCTGTCAACAAACATTACGCTGACGACGTCTGTTGTTGTGAGCAGCATTTGTCTGGTCATTCAAACGTGCATTATAATCAACAGGAGGACGATGAGCATGCAACACATGTTCGATTGCATTTCGTGGCAAGCCAGGATATTGCACAACTGGCAGCGGTTGTGTCACCAAAAATGTAAGCAAATGGTGTAATCAAAATGTGTTGTGATTTGTGTCACCAAATGCAACCAAAATTGTGTGATGATTTGTGTAACCAAATGCAAGCAAATTGTGTAACCCAACGCGTGACAAACTTTCCGTTATTGCTTTTGCTATTCTCGATGCTCACTCCCCCATGGTAGGAAAAACTGCGTTGTTTGTCCGTATTGTGCCCGGAGCGCAGCAGGCGTGCGGATTAGTGTCCACTATATCGTGTTTGGCAGGTGATTCGAAATTTTTGGACTCCGTAGAATTTTAGCTGTCGAAATTCTGAAATCGGACATTTTTTTCACGCGTTCACGCAAGTTTTCTCTATGGAATCGTCTAGCGAGCTAACCGAAAAAAACGTGGCCTTTAGCAAAAACCACATGGCCCTACGCGACGTACGCGAAAGCCACGCGAGCTAGCGAGAACTTTCCCACCTGTTCTCCCTTTCTTCTTAGACGAGTCCACCACCGTTGTGCCTTTGGCACAGGAAGCAAAAGGAGTGCTTCGCACTCCTTTTGCTCCCTGGCTAAGGCTTCATCCTAATAATTCTGTTTGCCCAAGGCACAGGAAGGCAAAAAGAGTGCGAAGCACTCTTTTTGCCTTCCTGGCCTTGGCTTCATCCCAATAATTCTCTTTTGCCCACACTCTTTTTGGCTATCTGGCCTTGGCTTCATCCTAATAATTATCTTTAATAATGATAATTGGTCTTGAAATAAATTATAACTTTAACCAATATTTTGAGAGAAGTAAAAGTACCACATCACCATCTTTGTGAGTTTATTGCCCATCTCATCCTCATGTCATTGCATTTGATTTTGATTTTGATTTTTTTGTAATTATTTACTGCAAACTGTTAACTTGAATAAATCTTTTGTGTCAAGTTTTAATAGGGGGCAACAGTATTAAGTTGTCACGGAACAAAAACATGCAAGTGTCCCATCTCCCATCTCCTGTTACTGGTCTCCTGTCTCTCATTTCCTCTTACCAGTCTGCTGTCTCCTGATCTCCTGTCTCCCATCTTGTGTTCCCGTCTCCCGTCTCCCATCTCCCATCTCCCGTCTCCCATCTCCCGTCTCCCGTCTCCCGTCTCCAGTCTTCCGTCTTCCGTCTCCCATCTCCCCATCTCCCATCTCCCATCTCCCCCATCTCCCATCTCCCCATCTCCCCATCTCCCATCTCCCATCTCCCCCATCTCCCATCTCCCCATCTCCCCATCTCCCATCTCCCCATCTCCCCATCTCCCCTGTCTCTCATCTCCCCCATCTCCCATCTCCCCATCTCCCCCATCTCCCTGTCTCCCCATCTCCCGTCTCCCCATCTCCCCCATCTCCCCTGTCTCTCATCTCCCCCATCTCCCGTCTCCCCATCTCCCCCATCTCTCCTGTCTCTCCTGTCTCCTGTCTCCTGTCTCCTGTCTCCTGTCTCGTGTCTCCTGTCTCCCATCTCCTGTCTCCTGTCTCCCATCTCCTGTCTCCCATCTCCTGTCTCCCATCTCCCATCTCCCATCTCCCATCTCCCATCTCCCATCTCCCATCTCCCATCTCCCATCTTCCATCTCCCATCTCCATCTCCCATCTCCCATCTCCCATCTCCCATCTCCCATCTCCCATCTCCCATCTCCCATCACCCATCTTCCCCATCTCCCCCATCTCCCCTGTCTCTCATCTCTCCTGTCTCCTGTGCCTCCCACATCTCCCATCTCCTGCCTCCCATCTCCCGTGCCTTCATTCTCTCCTCCCCATGCTCTTCTGTCCCCCCATCTCTGCGTCCTAATGATCATAGCAGCTTTTAAAACAAATAAAATGATTTTTCAAATGACAAAGTTCAGATTCTTTGATAGCCAAAATTATAATCAATCTAAGAAAATCTATTAGAAGATGTTTCCTGAGGGTGGGAGAGGACACTTCCAGCCTGCTGGCAACTTCCAACCTGGTATTGGTGCCTGATGGAGTAGCTTGTCATAGGTATCAACCTGTTCCTGACAACTTGATCATGCCTTTTGATGGTGCCACCACTCCTTCCAGCCCCTGATGAGTTTCCCTATTAGCCATCTTCTGCAATTGCACTCATTTTTTGCTTGCCCTCCTTTTTGCTTTCCACTCCTTTGCACTCCTTTTTGGCTTCACTTTTGACTTCACACTCCCTTTGGCTCCCTGGCCTCAGCTCCATCCTAATAATTTGGTTTTACCCAGCTTCAGACAACCCATGGCAAATTCCACCAGCTGTGCAGTCATGTGACCAAATCACGCAATCACGCATCACGCAATCATACAATGGGACAACAGTGAGTCGGCACTCGAAAAAAACCATGCAAGAAATTTCCAAAAAGAAATAGCTGAGCTAAGCGTTCCTAAGCGAAAGCCATGTGAGCTAGCGAGCCAGATTCCCACCTTTCTCCCATACTTTATAGACGAGTCCACCACCCATTGTGCCTTTGGCACAGGAAGCAAAAGGAGTGCTTCGCACTCCTTTTGCTCCCTGGCCAAGGCTTCATCCTAATAATTCTGTTTGCCAAGGCACAGGAAGGCAAAAAGAGTGCTTCGCACTCTTTTTGCCTTCCTGGCCTTGGCTTCATCCCAATAATTCTCTTTTGCCCACACTCTTTTTGGCTTTCTGTCCTTGAATTCATCCTAAAATAATTATCTTTAATAATGATAATAGGTCTTGAAATCAATTATAACTTTAACCAATATTTTGAGAGAAGTAAAAGTACCACATCACCATATTTGTGAATTTATTGCCCATCTCATCCTCATGTAATTGCATTTGATTTTGATTTTTTTTAAATTATTTACTGCAAACAATTAACTTAATCTTTTGTGTCAAGTTTTAATAGGGGGCAACAGTATTAAGTTGCCACACAACAAAATCATGCAAGTGTCCCATCTCCCGTCTCCTATCTCCTGTTACTGGTCTCCTGTCTCTCATTTCCTCTTACCAGTCTGCTGTCTCCCATCTTGTGTCTCCCATCTTGTGTCTCCCATCTTGTGTCTCCCATCTTGTGTCTCCTGTCTTGTGTCTCCCATCTCCTGTCTCCTGTCTCCTGTCTCCTGTCTCCCGTCTCTCATCTCTTGTCTCCCATCTCTCATCTCCCATCTCCTGTCTCCCATCTCCTGTCTCCTGTCTCCCGTCTCCTGTCTCCCATCTTGTGTCTACCAATCTCCCGTCTCCCATCTTGTGTCTCCCATCCTGTCTCCCATCTCCCATCTTGTGTCTCCTGTCTTGTGTCTCCCATCTCCTGTCTCCTGTCTCCCGTCTCCTGTCTCCCATCTTGTGTCTACCAATCTTCCCGTCTCCCATCTGGTGTCTCCCATCCTGTCTCCCATCTCCCATCTTGTGTCTCCTGTCTTGTGTCTCCCATCTCCTGTCTCCTGTCTCCTGTCTCCCATCTCCCATCTCCCGTGTCCGTGTCCCGTGTCCCGTGTCCGTGTCCCGTCTCCTGTCTCCCATCTCCTGTCTCCCATCTCCCATCTCCTGTCTCCCATCTCCCGTCTCCCATCTCCCATCTCCTGTCTCCTGTCTCCCACCTCCTGTCTCCCATGCCTTCATTCTCTCCTCCCCATGCTCTTCTGTCCCCCCATCTCTCCATCCTAATGATCATAGCAGCTTTTGAAACAAATAAAATGATTTTTCAAATGACAAAGTTTAGATTCTTTGATAGCCAAAATTATAATCAATCTAAGAAAACTCTATCAGAAGATGTTTCCTGAGGGTGGGAGAGGACACTTCCAGCCTGCTGGCAACTTCCAACCTGATATTGGTGCCTGATGGAGTAGCCTGTCATAGGTATTGACAACTTGACCATGCCTTTTGATGGTGCCACCACTCCTTCCAGCCCCTGATGAGTTCCTTCTGTTTTTACCTATTAGCCATCTTCTGCAATTGCACTCATTTTTGGCTTGCCCTCCTTTTTTGCTTTCCACTCCTTTGCACTCCTTTTTGCCTTCACTTTTGCCTTCACTCTCCCTTTTGGCTCCCTGGCCTCAGCTCCATCCTAATAATTTTGTTTTCCCCCAGCTTCAGACAACCTGTGGCAAATGACAACCTATAATTTGTTTTTACCCCAGCTTCAGACAACCCATGGCAAATTTCAACACGTGTGGCGCTGCACGACAAATCCACGCAATCACACAATGGGACAACTGTGTCGGCACTTGAAAAAAACCACGCGAGAAATTTCCATACTGAGCTAAGCGAAATAAGCGTGAAAACATGGCATTTAGCGACATACGCGAAAGCCACGCGAGCTAGCGAACACCTTCCCACCTTTCCCCCCTTACTTTATAGACGAGTCCACCACCCGTTGTGCCTTTGGCACAGGAAGCAAAAGGAGTGCTTCGCACTCCTTTTGCTCCCTGGCCAAGGCTTCATCCTAATAATCATCTTTAATAATGATAATAGGTCTTGAAATAAATTATAACTTTAACCAATATTTTGAGAGAAGTAAAAGTACCACATCACCATCTTTGTGAGTTTATTGCCCATCTCATCCTCATGTCATTGCATTTGATTTTGATTTTTTTAAATTATTTACTGGAAACTATTAACTTGACTAAATCTTTTGTGTCAAGTTTCAATAGGGGGCAACATTATTAAGTTGTCACATGTCCCATCTCCTGTCTCCCATCTTGTGTCTCCCGTCTCCTGCATCTCCTGTATCTCCCATCTCCCGTCTCCTGTCTTGTGTCTCCCGTCTCCCGTCTCCCGTCTCCCGTCTCCCGTCTCCCGTCTCCCGTCTCCCGTCTCCCGTCTCCCGTCTCCCGTCTCCCGTCTCCCGTCTCCCATCTCCCGTCTCCCGTCTCCCGTCTCCCGTCTCCCATCTCCTGTCTCCCATCTCCTGTCTCCTGTCTCCCGTCTCCCATCTTGTGTCTCCCGTCTTGTGTCTCCCGTCTTGTGTCTCCCGTCTCCCATCTCCCGTCTCCCATCTCCCATCTCCCATCTCCCATCTCCCATCTCCCGTCTCCCATCTCCCATCTCCTGTCTCCCATCTCCTGTCTCCTGTCTCCCGTCTCCCATCTTGTGTCTCCCATCTTGTGTCTCCCGTCTTGTGTCTCCCGTCTCCTGTCTCCCATCTCCCATCTCCCGTCTCCCATCTCCCGTCTCCCGTCTCCCATCTTCTGTCTCCTGTCTCCTGTCTCCTGTCTCCTGTCTCCCGTCTCCCATCTTGTGTCTCCCATCTTGTGTCTCCCATCTCCCGTCTCCCATCTTGTGTCTCCTGTCTCCTGTCTTGTGTCTCCCATCTCCCGTCTCCCATCTCCTGTCTTGTGTCTCCCATCTCCCATCTCCCATCTCCTGTCTCCCACCTCCCACCTCCCACCTCCCATCTCCCATCTTGTGTCTCATCTCTCCATCCTAATGATCATAGAAGCTTTTGAAACAAATAAAATGATTTTTCAAATGACAAAGTTTAGATTCTTTGATAGCCAAAATTTTAATCAATTTAAGAGAAATCTATCAGAAGATGTTTCCTGAGGGTAGGGGAGGACACTTCCAGCCTGCTGGCAACTTCCAACCTGGTATTGGTGCCTGATGGAGTAGCTTGTCATAGGTATGAACCTGTTCCTGACAACTTGACCACTCCTTCCAGCCCCTGGTGAGTTCCTTCTGTTTTTACCTATCAGCCATCTTCTGCAATTGCACTCATTTTTGGCTTGCCCTCCTTTTTTGCTTTCCACTCCTTTGCACTCCTTTTTAAGCTTCACTTTTGGCTTCACACTCCTTTGGCTCCCTGGCCTTGGCTCCATTCTAATAATTTGGTTTTACCCCAGCTTCAGACAACCCATGGCAAATTCCACCAGCTGCACAGTCACATGACCAAATCACGCATCACGCAATCACGCAAATCATACAATGGGACAACAGTGAGTCGGCACTCGAAAAAACACGCGAGAAATTTCCAAAAAGGTGTTTAAGCGAGCTAAGCGTAGCAAGCGCTCCTAAGCGAAAGCCACGCGAGCTAGCGAGCACTCTCCCACCTTTCCCCCCTTACTTTATAAGACGAGTCCACCACCCGTTGTGCCTTCGGCACAGGAAGCAAAAGGAGTGCTTCGCACTCCTTTTGCTCCCTGGCCAAGGCTTCATCCTAATAATTCTGTTTGCCCAAGGCACAGGAAGGCAAAAAGAGTGCGAAGCACTCTTTTTGCCTTCCTGGCCTTGGCTTCATCCTAATAATTATCTTTAATAATCATAACAGGTCTTGAAATAAATTATAACTTTAACCAATATTTTGAGAGAAGTAAAAGTACCACATCACCATCTTTGTGAGTTTATTGCCCATCTCATCCTCATGTCATTGCATTTGATTTTGATTTTTTTAAATTATTTACTGGAAACTATTAACTTGACTAAATCTTTTGTGTCAAGTTTCAATAGGGGCAACATTATTAAGTTGTCACATGTCCCATCTCCTGTCTCCCATCTTGTGTCTCCCATCTCCCTCATCTCCTGCATCTCTCATCTCCCGTCTCCTGTCTCCTGTCTCCCGTCTCCCGTCTCCCGCTCCCGTCTCCCGTCTCCCGTCTCCCGTCTCCCGTCTCCCGTCTCCCGTCTCCCGTCTCCCGTCTCCCGTCTCCCGTCTCCCGTCTCCCGTCTCCCGTCTCCCGTCTCCCGTCTCCCGTCTCCCGTCTCCCGTCTCCCGTCTCCCGTTCCCGTCTCCCGTCTCCCATCTCCCATCTCCCGTCTCCCATTTCTCCTCAAGTTGTTGCCAAACATAATCTATTAAAATGTAGTATTTAACACTCTAAATGGAATATAGACTCAGGGTTTCCACCCAGGTGGTGGGCCATCCTTGAGTTTCCTTGAATATTCATCATGCTGTTCTGGGGTTTTAGCATCCTGATGAGTTCCTTCTGTTTTTACCTATCAGCCATCTTCTGCAGTTGCACTCATTTTTGGCTTGCCCTCCTTTTTGCTTTCCACTCCTTTGCACTCCTTTTTGCCTTCACTTTTGCCTTCACTCTCCCTTTTGGCTCCCTGGCCTCAGCTCTATCCTAATAATTTCATTTTCCCCCAGCTTCAGACAACCTGTGGCAAATGACAACCCATAATTTGTGTTTACCCCAGCTTCAGATAACCCGTGGCAAATTTCAACCCATGTGGCGCTGCACGTGACAAATCCACGCAATCACACAATGGGACAACTGTTGTCGGCACTTGAAAAAACCACGCGAGAAATTTCCAAAAAGGTGTTAAGCGAAATAACCGAGCTAAGCGCACTAAGCGTAGCAAGCGCTCCTTAGCGAAAGCCACGCGAGCTAGCGAACACCTTCCCACCTTTCCCCCCTTACTTTATAGACGAGTCCACCACCCGTTGTGCCTTCGGCACAGGAAGCAAAAGGAGTGCTTCGCACTCCTTTTGCTTCCTGTCCAAGGCTTCATCCTAAT